>JAHXHD010001239.1:0-21043 GCA_019857685.1 Papiliotrema terrestris | reverse complement strand
GTGTGTGTGTGTGTGTGTGTGATTCCACGGAATGACAGAGAACTAGCGAGTCGTAGAGTCATCTGTAAAGTATTCTTCATCTGGGCTCTCCGTCGGGACCGTAGGGGAAGACGATGCATTCAGCAATGCGAGCGATGATGGTTGGTCTCATGAAGTCATACGCCGTCTGCGATTGGGGCAGCTTGTTACTGCTGTGGAACGATCAGTGTGCGGGAGTTGTGCGGGAAATTGGCGGATCAGCTGAATCGCAATGGGGTGTGAGGGGTGCTGATTGCGCGTGCCAGGACTGGGAGCAGCGGAGTGTCGGTGTGCGAGGAGGGTGGGCTGACATGATAACATGGTCTGAAGATGGCCTTTTTGTTATAGGCTTGCGGCGACTCACCGGATTGACTTCGTACCTTCTTCCCTAACAAGACTGTACCCGCGCAACGCCGCCTCAACATGGATCAGCAAGCTGAGCGATCTTTACTATTTTCTCTGAGGGAGGAATCGAGCAAACGTCGGCGCACGCGCGGCCAAGTCGCCTGTGATGCGTGCCAGACGCGCAAGTCTAGATGCGAGATGCTCAACGCCGAGGGCTGCCATCGTTGCCGGGTACTGCGAACGTCCTGTTCGCTGGCAGGCATGACGAACGACACCTGCTCCGATCCGGCTGTCATGGTCACGGAGGCAGATGGCACAAGTTATGTAGGTGAGTCAAACGTCCTCTGTCCAGATTCACAAAAGCCCCCAAATCCAAAACCCGGCGGGTCAGTACTCCACCGGCGCCCGCTGTTGTACCCCAAGCGTGGATGCAGCGTGTCGAACGACTGCTGGAGCGCGTCGTCGATGAGGCCGAATGTCGGGAGAATCGGCACGATCTGTCTTCCCAACCGGAGGCGACACCGATCTCAGACAGCAGCAAAGGCGTCAGACCAGACGGCATAGGAGACGATGACGAGATGGAGCCCGAGATCTGGGATCTGCTGCTGGGTAGCATCGGCTCGTCACTGCTGGTCGTCACCGGTCTTAACATACACGATCGTGTCGTCTTCCGGGACCCCATCGAAGAAGGAGTGGTGTCGGAAAATGGATTTCGTTCCATATACGCAACGTGAGTTGAGCCTCCGCCAAGGTATTGACGGCAGGTTTCTCGAACGCATGTCTCGTTACCTCCCCGTCGAGCGCCTGTTTCCGGACGCCCACGACCTGCATGAACCCTTTATGCGCTGCTGCGTGCTAGACTACGTGTATGCCGGAATGCGCAACCCGGAAGCCCCTCTGTCGTCAATCCGCCGGGTTCAGGCACTTCTGCGGCATAACCTCAACTGCCTAGAGGGTCGAAATCCGAGCCCCTCCGTGATGCTGGGACTGTTGGTGCTGTCCATGTCACCGCTAGATCCCAGCCAGGCGCGATTCGCTAGGCAAATGGACGGCCGTGGGCATATTGGCAGAGCTGTGACCATGGCACACGCGTATGGACTGGATGATTTCCCGGTCAGAGCATCGCGGGAGACCACGGCACATCTCATGGGACCTGGAAGCGAGCTACTGTTATCTCGCTCACTGCTTGTGAGCTTTCCAATTATTTTCGAGCTGACGACAGTGGCATGTATTGTCGCATCGTTCGGCGTGGTGCGTGCCGGCGCCAAGCTCACCGCTCATCAAAGGGTCGATATCTTCTCCAGCCCGTCGTTCGCAACACGGGCTTTGACATGCCCCGGCCCGTCTGCCACTTACCCGAGAGAGCCAATGCCGGCCGAACCGCTCATCGCCCATTTGCTCCTGGAGGAACGCCTCCTTCAGCTCATCGCCGAAGTCTCGTCCGCAGTGCAACGCGTTCGGAACGAGACATATCAAGAGACCTGCTTGAATCTGGCGGAGCACGCCATACAGAGTTTCGTTGTAGAGGTCGACAGCTGGCGCAGAGTGGTACAATCGCTCAACCGTAAGTCCTCGCGCCTGACGGCAGCTAATCGGCAGTACCTACCAGTGCTTGGCTCTGTCTGCAATCCTACCACGTCCAGATGCTGCTCCCCTTCAAATTCACCACCGACATGCGGGTCCTCATCCCGTCGCCCATTCAGCGCGATCACATCCGCTGCGTTTTTGAGCGGCTGGTCGGCACGTTCCTCGAGCACACACGTAATACTCTTCATTACGTGGCGCACTCGAGCATCGACATGGCCACGCTGCCAGCGTTCGCGTTGACGCTATCGCTGATCCCATACCACATCAATGCAGTGGTGGCTCGGATGCACAACGACCTAGGCTATCTCAACTCGATCGAGGCGCAATTCTATCGACAGTCACTGGCCGCCTCGCATCCGACCGCGCCGCTGCTGATCGGCCGACTGGACTGCAAGAACTTTCACTCAGGGTGGAAGATGGATCAGACAGAGCAGATGGCATTGCCCGCGATCAGTTTCGGCGACTTCCCGCCGCATCTCGTGGACGACCTGCTCAACTGGATGCAGATGAGTTCGGGAGAGGATGGTGGCATATGATGCGCTTGCAGAAGCTTGGCGGTTGAAGCGGAGTTGCGCGGAGAATAGGTTGTACGGCTGATTTGGACAGCCTATTCACACAGCGTGAATGCACCGCGTATTCACCGCCATCGGTCGGTCCGGCTCACCAACGGACCAAGCTCCAGAGGGTGCGGCTTCGGCACGAAGTGGAGCCCGTCTAACAATGAGATGTCCCGCGGGGGGAAAAAGACGCCAACATCTCCCCGACGACAACGGTTTGATCCCGCTTGAGTGTACCTTCCAGTCTGTGAGCAAAAGGGCCCTTGCCTTCTCGAGCTTCCATCCGAATTTGTGCGGAAATAGGTGGTAGCATCGTGTCACAGAGACGTGCGCATCATATCGAGCGTCTTGCTAGGGTGGCCAATCCGGCTGATTGCGGCTTCGAATGCTCAGTGCAGTGGCGAGCATCTCCACAGTCATTGCAACTACTACTCCCGCACCTCCCTTTACCCGCAAAGCGATGTGCTAGGTACCTATTGCGCAGTCGGCGCGTGTCGGAGCATTGGGGCGGTTGATATACGCACAGGGCGCGATAACCGCTTGCCGTCGGGGAAGACGACCATTTGCCGTCGGGGAGGACTTTATACCCGGTCGATCTCGGCACACTGCTTGATGCCCCGGGACGCCGGGAAGCGGGGGATCACCGGGGTGTTCAGAAACCCAGCGGGAAACCTTCTGAGCCGAGTCGTTATGGAAGGCGTTGTCCCCAACACTTAAAGCATCGACTTGCAATAGTGATCAGCGCCCATCCCCCGCACGTAGGAACAGACGCAAAGGCTTCCGCTCCAATCTGCAGACCTCCCGTGAGACTTTGCACCTCGCAGCTCGACGACCACTTCGGCCCCATCCAACAAGTAACACCTTTCCGACCGACTCCTCTACAGACCCTGCCAGGCATCATGACTCGCCTCTCTACCATACCCACTGCTATCATTCCCGGATGGAATCCAGACCCGTCGATCGTGCGAGTGGGCGATGACTACTTCCTGGCGACATCCACATTCGAATACTTTCCCGGCATACCGATCTATCACTCGAAAGACCTAGTCAACTGGGATATCATAGGGCATGCGCTGAACAGACGGAGTCAGCTAGATCTGAGAAGAGTGGACGCGGGCGGGGGAATCTACGCGCCCACGCTGAGGTATCACAAGGGGCGGTTCTACCTGGCCACTACCTGTGTATACAGTCGGCAGGGCCTTTTGGCGAGTCGCTCCGGGCGTACGTGTTTGAGAGAGTCTGATACACAGCTGAACGAGACCAGAGGCTTCTACGTCTCAACAGACAATGTCTGGGACGAGACCGCCTGGTCCGAACCGGTGTACTTTGACATGGTGGGAATTGATCAAGACGTGAGTGTCGCCTCAAATGCGGCTTCTGAGTAGAATGGCGTGGGCGGAATAGAGTGGTTGACCAAAAGCTATTCTTTGACGACGATGACCGAGTGTACCTCTGCGTCAGCCGTCTGATGCCCTTCCGCCCGTCCCCAGCCGACCCTCCCCCAGTCGCCGTCATTCTTGGCTGCGAGATTGATTTGGCTACCGGTGCCTCGCTTTCTCGTCCGGTGCAGCTCGCCAGATCAACGACGACGAGTTGTGCCGAGGGCCCGCACATCCTCAAGCGAGACGGCTGGTACTGGCTACTGGTGGCAGAGGGTGGCACGGCCGAGCATCATCAGGTCAGAATGTCCCGCTCGAAGTTTCCTATGGGTCCATACGAATGTCCCGAGGACGATGGAATCAATCCGCTCCTGTTCAATTGGCTTCATCCGACGGTGCGCAATACCGGACACGCCGACTTTGTGCAAGACACCAAGGGGCACTGGTGGGCGTACTTTCTGGGCACCAGGCCACAGTCGGACGGCAGCGCACCCCTCGGTAGGGAGTGCATGATGACGCCTATGGAGTGGCGAGAAGGAGAATGGCCTACGATCAATCAGGGGAAGAAAGTTGAGCTGTCTTTCGAGTCGGCCGTCTTGCCACCTCAAAGGTTTGAGCCGCTATGGAAAGACTCTTTTGAACAGGGTGAATCGTAGAGGTCCCCGAGTGACATCCCACTGATGAACCAGACGTCCTGGCGCCGGGCTGGTACCACGTCCGAACCCCCATCAAAGCCGACTACTCTCTCCCGCAAAGATCCTCATCGCTAGCGATCAAAGGCAACGCCTGGTCCATACGGGATGTCGAATGTCCCGCCATGCTTCTTCGAAAGCAGATCACTCACGATTGCACGTGGTCGACCGTGCTCGACTTTGAGCCGTCCACCAGGAACGAAGAGGCCGGAATTACCGCATACATGTCTTGCTTCGCCTACGCTGCGCTCATGGTGCGCAAAGCTTCTTCGCCAAGTGGTCGAGAGCTTGCGCTTGAGTGGATTGACGAGACCAAGGACGAGATCGAGGTGGGTTTTCTCTCGCAGCACGGGTGTATGTAGCTGACACTGGCAGTTCAAGGAGATTGTCCACCAGATCACGAGCGCTGGACCAATCGAGCTCAGCATCCGAGCCACCGGAACTTCGTATACCTTTTCATACTCAAACAAGGGGAGCGCGACTGTCATTGGATGCGTGCCTTCCGCGGTGTTGGTACACGAGCGATCTGCCAATTCGCCGTATACTGGGGCGATGTTTGGGCTGTTCGCCCAAGGCAGAGAAGGCTTCCCTTGCGCAGATTGGGCATACTTTCAGTACGCGCAACTGGAGCGACACGACAGTCCAGCTGTTTGACATGTATGATTCTTCATAGTACACCGCATGCACAGGGCAAAAGCCGTCCTTATCTCACCCTGATTTTCCTTCACCGGATTCAGCCTTGCAAGTGCCATGTGCCAACAGTCATAGGGCCCATTGACCTACGCGACCGGTGCAGCCTCCCCAAAATCACACCCTTCCGATATGTCCTCCATCAGCCCGTCTCCGCCGCTTGTGCCGTCGTGCAAATACAAACACAAGGACGATCAATGCAATGATTGCTGCTGCGCCCACAGCAGAGCCTGTTGATCAGTACGTCGAGGCGTCCCGGCACGGCGACGAGAAGGTTGAACACTGCTCTGCCTCACCTGCAATCGTGCCGGCGTACTTTTTGACCGAGGCAGGCTCGTCATCGTCGTTGTCACGAGGGACGAGAAGTCGCATTGTACCGACGTAAATGTAGATCAGACCGTGATAGTGACGAACACACCTTGTACAGCTATTTGTACGGAGACATGTTGCGTTGATGGGGTGCAGGCGAGATCAGACGTCCCCGTCGGGAGATCGATCGGCCCGTCGGTAAGCAAACGTCGTTGTCCGCCAAGCGCGAGTCCCTATTCCCTTGATGCTTGATTCGTACCGGTTCGCGAAAACAACACTGGGGCCGGGTGCAATGATGGAGGACACCGATTTATACTTGCATAGACGTCAAGAAGCATGTCCATCCGCCAACGTGCATTCCCATTCCAAGACTATCGCGGCTACGGACTCATCCTGTTCGACAAATCAAAGGTCACACAACATTTCCATTCGAGCAAAGCACATCACTCGCGAAATCCACACTCATCGAGCTTCCCCCTCCCTTCTTATTCGCTAGTGCTTCTTACGCACTCTGATTTGCCTTGATTTCCGACTTGCCCTCCGCCTCAGCGACTCGTCGCTTCTGCACCTCTGTGATCGTCTTCCGGAATCGCCAGGGCTTGACTTTGTTCTCGAACAGCTCGTCGAGCTCGGCGGGCGATCGCTTCGCCGTCTCAGGGATGATGAACCAGGTGGCGAGGACAAAGAAGAAGGAAAGGCCGGCAAAGAAGAAGCAAGTCTTCAGACCCCACTGGAGCTCGTTGTCGGATATCATGTATGGGGTGCCGTAGCCGATGGGGATACCGACCAGGACTGCGACACTGGCGGCGAATCCAGACGTACGAGCCCGCAGGCGAGCGGTCGGTACCTCTCCAACGAGGGACCAGCCTGCACCCGCGGCGACATAGAAGCACAACGCTGGGCATCAACACAGATCAGTCTGGGTCGATCGCAATACGACTCACACCATAGACATGCCAAGAATATCAAAAATGCGTTGAGATGCTTGTTCGGGTTCTTGACAAGGCCAATGCAGCCAATCAACAGCAGACAGATCCACTGCGTCGACAAGCAATAACAGACGATTCTTCTCCTGCCGACATAGTCGAGCCCGAAAACCAAGAACACAACGGACACGATACCGAGACCCGAAGTTATGCAAGTGTTCGCGAATGCGTCGTTGGACCCCGCGATCTCGAAGAAGTAGACGGTGTAGCTGCTCTTAGCGTGACAAGGGGAACGGGACCTGTGTTATTTACGTGGAGAGGAATGATTGCCCGACGAATGTCCCAGCCGTGAGTTCCCAGCCGGCGACAAGCGTTCGCCACTGCGATCAGTTCTGGTCACTGCTCATCCCGGAAAGATATACCCCGTTGACTCCTTTGAAGATGGCCGACCAAGCGACCTCGGCATTCTTCTTCGCCAAAGCGACCTCCCGCGCAACCGTGTCGGAAATGACGGCGTACTCGACATCGACATCGTAGCCCGGGATCTTGCCGTAGAGTTTTCGGAGAATGCCCTTGCCTTGCTCGGTGCGACCCTTGCGTGCACACCACCATGGCGTCTCGGGCAGGATCAAAAGATAGATGATACCCATGAGACCGACTTGAGACCATTGAGTTAGAATGACCGTCTTCCAGTCCAGCGGGTCGCGGCGGCTTTCCATGGTGATGGCAATGGTCCCGATGAACAGACCCAGAGTCCACCTGAAGGGTCAGGAGCCGCATCGAGGGGAAAGCACCCAGCCCGGTACTTGCCAAAAGTTGTAGCATGACAGCATCATTCCTCGAATTTTGGAGGTCGGTGACATTTCGGAGATGTAGACCTGGAGCGAGAACTGCATAGCGCCTACACCGAGACCTTGCAGGATTTTGGAGACCGTCTGAGAAGAGTCAGCACTTGCCATCAACGCCTTCACTACATACCCAGACTTTCCATTCGTGCGCAGCCGTTTCGCATGCGACACCGATGGCAATGACGAACCAGTAGGTCACCATACACCATTTGCGACCGATCCTATCGGAAATGAAGGGAAACACATTCATGCCGCTTTGGTGTCAGCCGTGAGGCTATCTCGAGCCATGTATACACTCACAGCCATTGCATGGAAGAACTCAAAGCGGTCCATACGGAAAGGACCCCGGCAGCGATGACAGGTTGACCGGTCACATCGCTGATCTGGGTCGACATGTCGTTGATGAAGCCTCTGTTGCCAATGATGTTTCCCACTATGGCGATCTAGCACAATGTCAGCCTTGAGGTAGTCGGCTCCCGGTTCTCAGCTCACCTGATATCCGTCGGTGAAGGAGCTGAAGGCAGCCAAGAAGCAGATCAGAGCTCCTCGCCAGAACAGCTGAAGCGTTCGGCGATAGTCAATCTCTTCCCAGACCGAGCTCGTCCCCGCCAGATCTGCGAGAGCATCGACAGTGTCAATGTTCTCGAGGTGCAGAGCTTCAGGTTCCTTTTCGCGGTCGAAGTCGTTGCGTGAGCGGTTGAGCGAGGGTGCCTTGTCGATTTCTGCGAAGTGTGACATGATTTGGATGGGCCCCGGAAATGTGTGGTTTTGGACGGAGCGGCGGAATGAGTCGTGCCGTGGGGCAACATTCGGCA
Source organism: Papiliotrema terrestris (assembly GCA_019857685.1). Taxonomy (NCBI): domain Eukaryota; kingdom Fungi; phylum Basidiomycota; class Tremellomycetes; order Tremellales; family Rhynchogastremaceae; genus Papiliotrema; species Papiliotrema terrestris. Next base: position 12,877 of record JAHXHD010001239.1, on the reverse strand, counting down.
TCATCCTATACCTTATATAGCATGGAGTTCATGGTTGACGCGAATACGTGGGGGGATGAAGGCATAATGATTTTGCGCCATGGGCTGACTGGAGGCTCACGATAACCGGTGGTACCCGGCTCCCCGACGGGGAGGATAGTGATTTCGCCCGCTCCTTTGCCACTTGGCAAGCTTCCGTATTTCCTGCTTCACCGTTCCACTTGGGCACGACGCCCATTTTCAGTTGCGGCGAAGGCGGAGAAGCGGCTAACAGACGTGAGACTTTGTCGAGCTGACCTCGTCTTCTAGCGAAAACATGCCGATCGGTATCCGCTTCGCCATAAAGACCTGCCGGGAGCGCGACGATCAGGACTGTCCATGACCGTACGTTCTACCATCTCTGCCTGTAATCATGACCTTCCAGCCGCTCGCAGACGCGGTCGTAGCGTCCTCCTACTCCGTGAGCTTGCGGCAGTCCGACAACCTGCGACACCTGGTCCGTCATGCGGCACCGCTCGAACCCTTTTTTCTGCTGGGCGACACTGCCTGGGAGCTGTTCCACAAACTGGACGAGGCTGAAGCACTGGTGTATCTGCGAAATCGTGCCGCGAAAGGTTTCAATTTCATTATGATAGTCCTCTTGGCCGAGAACGAGTGAGTCCAATCAGCTTCGCCTGGGCTGAACTCGTACAGCGGGCTTGTAGAGCCAAACCGGTACGGCCACTTGCCCCTACTCGGCGACACGCCGGATCCAAAGCAGCCGAACCCCGAGTACTTTGCCTTTGTTGACCGAGTCATTGCTCTTGCGTCAGGGATGGGAATGTCCGTGGCGCTCGTCCCGAGTTGGGGGCGGTATATCACGGGCGGACTTGCAGGTGGACCTGTCATTTTCAACGAGCAAAACGCATTCGAATATGCTCGATTTCTCGGCGAGCGATACCCATTCCAGCCGTTCATCTTGGGGGGCGACACGAATCGGTTTTGGAACGAGCGTGCGGTCGAGTTGCTAGGGAAAGGGGCGCATCCGGACGGGATCGAGTTGACAGACTATAGGCCCGTGGTAGAAGCCATGGTCAAAGGCATCGAAGAGGGCGTTGTCGCAGCGAAAACCCGTTATCAGGCCGCATTGCCAGCGCCTGCGCTAGGCTATCGGCCGTTCATCACCTATCACAGCACGCAAGGTAAGCCTTGGACAAGATAGCGGTCGTCGATAAGTCAGAGACTGATTTACCAGGGTGGCTCGGCGAAGTGCCCGCCATGGCGTCGGCTCAGTTCCCAGATGCCGATTGGCTTTCGCTCGACTGTGTCCAGTCGGGACATCTGGACATTCATCCCTTGCCTCACATGCAGCAGCACACGTGGCAGGGGACGAGCTCGTATGGTCCGGTGAGAACCATGTTTGAGAAGAACAAGCGCTGCGTCATCGACCTGGAGGGACACTACGAGGCGACGCACCATGCCTTTGATGTGAGTTGCTCAGCTTTGAGGGCGAGAGTAGAGCTAAAATGCTAGCCCAAGCAAGAGATCTGGCGAGCGGCGGATATCAGGAATGGGGGTTACCAGGCGATCTTTGCCGGGTGAGCTTACGAGCGGACTCTGGCGAGACGCGCAGTTCACAAGTAGGGCTTGCGGGTATGTCTACGGGTGCAACTCGATCTGGCAGATGTATACCCCAAGCGATCAGAAGAACGGTTTGCCGATTGTGAGTGCTGCCCATCGCAGGTATATTATTACACGTCCTCAGCGATCAGCCCACTGCGTACACCGAATGGTTCTACGAGCTCGACCTGCCGGGTGCCTTCCACGCCGGGATCATGCGGCGGGTCATTCTGTCCTTGCCAAATTGCGAATCGCGTCGGCCAGACCAGACCTTGATCCTGTCCGACACGCACGATACTGGAGATGGGCTGGCAGGCGATAAGCTCATCTCGGCAATGATAGGCGATGGATGGACGATGGTGCACTTGCCTTATGGTGGCGAGGTCAAGGTTGACATGGCTAAGGCCTGTCCGCTGGACAAGGGCTGGAGGGCGTGGTGGATCGATCCCAAAGACGGGTCGCGCCGTCTCGCAACAGCTGGAGAGAAGCTGCCGGAGCGTAGGTCCCCCACAGGCAGGGAGTTTGTGGCGCCATCGGGCGGAAGCAAGGAGAACGATTGGCTGTTGCTGGTAGAGCAGGTTTGGGAGTTGGCAACTGCGATATGATCCTCATGAAGACTTGAAATTCAAGCGCTCACACGCCAGAGCAAATGAATGTACATATACTGTCTAGGACCAGCTTACAAAAAAGAAACCGAATGCCAAACTTCCGACCTCGTGTGTGAGCACGCCTCCCTGCCGCACCTAGCAACAAAACCCACAGGGGGTCAGGCTGCTGGTCCCGCCGTGCCCGACTGCATGTAACGTCAAGCCTTCATCCGCCGCTGTTCCACAGCGGTAACCTCAGCTATCACCGTTCCCCGGCACCACTGGCCGCAACCATCTCACGCCTCGTATGCACACGCCCCTCCCAAGCTACCGCTGCTTCCGCCTCTAGCCTCACGCAAACATCTTCCCTCATCTCGAAAGCCCCGATTCTCCCTTGTCCTCCACCACCGGCTTTATCGAGGCACCCCTCGCCCCCGTGGACTCCGGCGTCGTGGGAGGGAGCCGTCTGTTGGCGGTGACGCCGCCCGGAGGCGTCTTAACCTGCTGCGAGCGGTCTGACTCCCCGCTGTCCTGAGTCTTTGCCGAACCCTTCTTTGAGCCGAGGGAGAGTCTGCGAGATGGGTCGGCATTGTTGCTGTCGACCTGGGCGGAAGGAGTTCGGCGGGGATGGGATCAGATGAGGCGCCGATGTTGATGATGGACGCCAGCCGAGAGATATCCTTCGCACCAGAACTAGAAGACTTGCTCGCGAACGGGCGGAACAGGCGACTTCCCCGTTGGACGAGAGTCTGCTTCGCTTTCGCAAATAGTGAAAGCTTGATTGACGATTGAGGGATATGCGTACCCGTTCCGGCAGTCGGTAGCGTTTGAGGTGCAGGGTCGGCAATGAACTCTGGTGGGAGCACATCGTTCTCGTTCAGAGAAATCCCAAACCACGAACGCGTTCGTTCAGAGGCGAGTTGGAATATTTCATCTGTCGCCATGAGAGGAAGGGGACGATCAGGATTCGCTTTCTCTTCTTCGGTGAAAGGAATCATGCGCAGATCGGCCGAGTATGAGAAATGAGCGCGGATCATCTGGCGAATCTTGTTGAGAAGCTCGGAGTCTGTGTCGAGTAGTGCAGCGTGAAGGTCTGGGTGCTCGGAAGGGGGCAGAAGCGAGGCCATCTAGTGTGTCAACAGAGGAACGCAACAGAGTACGAAGCGATGGACTGTTCAGCCCGATCCGAAAATCCATGCGGTCCAGATGCAGATCACCGAGATACCCACTTTGACGCCTTTGGCCTCGATCCATCTGTCCATGATGAAGTCCCAATCAGCAAACGTTTCCGGATGTGTCTGCCATGGGGTGTAGTGTCTAGAGTGCTCCAGGCTGTGTATTAGCAAACGCAACAGGAGGCGGTATCCCTTCGCTACCCACAGCTCGAACAGGACGAAATACATGGTACCAAGAACCATGTTCTCATCAACATGTGTAAAGTCCTTGGTTTGCTGCAGTCAGCATCGCGCTAGGGGCTGAGATGGAGCGGGAGATGACCCACGACAGCTTTGCACCACGCTACGTGCCTTGAGCGGCGATCGTTGTACGGCGAGTACAGAGGTTTGTAATCGGGACTGGCCCGCCAAGCATCCTCGGCGGCATAGAACGCCGTCAACGCCGCTTGAAACTCGTCGCCGGTCCTGTGGTCGTAGATGCGGGATGAATGTTCAGCATATGTGAATGGATGCGGGGATGCAATGTTGATTATGTTCATCGCGACAGAGTCAAGGGATGAGAGAACGACTCGTATGGGGGAACAGAGAAAGGCGACAGAGCTGAACGTCCTTTTGGAGCCAACTGAACGGATCGATCAACAAGCCACCCAAGTCGAGAAATGGCCCGGGCGCTTGTTTTTTCATCCCGACGTGAAACGCGATCGAGTCCATCAAAGCGTTTTCGTCTACAAGCTATCGTCCTCGACAGCTTTGCCCATGGACCTCCTCAAGCAAAGTCAAGAGGAGGCGCCGAGGAGGAAAGAGAAGGACGTGAGGAATACAGGAGACAAGGGGAGAGGCGGACGCGATGCGTTATGGCTGGCATCGGAAGACAAAAACACCCCAGCAGTCGGTGGCTAAACCAACTTGGAACCCCCTCCTTTGGGTTGAGGACGGATCCTCCATCAGCGCTCCCTGTGACTCTGATATGCCCGTGTATGCAAGCTCTTTACGAATTTATCTCCAGATACCGCACTATACTGCTTGTACCCCGTCTTTGAGACCGGTGACCTGACATTCGAGGTCCGACACCCCAAAACGATGTCCTCGCTCTCTCGCAACTCGCCAACAGACCACCTCGACGTCGCTCTCAAGGGCATTGACAGGTACAACCCTGTTTACCACCGGCTGTCCTCGATACACTTCGATGTGCACCAGCTTACGAGCAATTCTCGATCCACCGAACCGTCGCCCTCGCTGTTCCGCCTTGTCCGGTATCATCCAAACGTGGCCAAGAATGATGCGGCACTTCTCGGCACAAAGCTGACAAGCCTCGACAACAATTATCTATTCGACGCAGACTCGGCAGTAAGGTCGGCTTGCGAAGGACTGTCACTCGACGACATCAAACTCCGCAACGATTGGGGTCTCGGTCTGGACACCGCGGTCACCCAGATGGATTCCAGACCGCGGATTAACGAGTCCGATCTGAGAGAGACTTTCGCGAGGCGGTTCGGCACGCTGCTAGAAGGCTTATTGCGTCATCTTTCCCCCGCCGAGCTGGAGCTTTACCTTTCTCCGGAGGGAAACATGGGACGAAATGTGGACGGAGGAGTGGCGGATCCGCTTCTGGGGTGGCTGTTAGGCTTGGAATGGAAGACCGAAAAGACCTTTCCCCACGCCGGTGTCGCCGAAGTCGTCGCCCTGCTCAAACGGTCTTCATGCTGGCTCTTTGTGAGTCCCGAAGATCATAACCGATTCTTCCTCGTTCCCGAAGACGACAAGCTTCGGACGGCCCTCATCGACGGGAATGTGGGGCGCTGTATCCTGCAGGGGATAGGATACATGGTCACACCGGCTGAGCTTTCATTGGGGGCTTCGCCCGATCCTTCGAAGACGACCGAGGAAAGCGTGACGATCGCGAGGGACGCGGCGCAGACGGAGGCAGCCGCAATGCCGTCTCGCAATTTGCCCGCAGCTGATGAGGGAACATGGGCGATGGAAGCGGGAGAACACGTTGGACCGATGACAAGGAGCATGTGGATCAAGGCGAAAGTGAAGGAGGTCACCGGCATGTTGTCCCCGACAAAGAAGGCCAAACAACGTGCACCATTGCCGGAGGAGTTGCGTCAAGGGAAAGCCAGGAAGATTGTACCTGGACAGGAGAACGAGCGGGGCGGGCGAAAGACGGATACGGCGGCGATTACGGAGGCCGAGCGAAGGAGTCAATGCCGCGCGGTGATGTTGACGAACGGGTCGGATGCGCTGCTTATGGTTCGACGCCCCAAGGTCATGCCGTTCTTCGAGTTCGCCCTCTCTCCTCTGATCCCACTATCCTCATGTGAGAATTCTTGTCATTTTGTCTGGCGTCTCGCGCTGACGTAAATGCAGCATCCAATTCCGAAACCAGTCCAGCCCTCACTCTATCATCGTCCGGCCCGCCGCCCACTCCTCCCACACCGTTACCCTTCTTCGAACCTTTTTTTCAGTCCAACCTATCTCCTCGCCGAAAGTGCAACGGTGGCGGCCCAGTTCCATCGTCTGCCCAACTTCATCACGACGCTGATAGGCACCGCTATGGTGATTGCCCGGGAGGATATGGTTGACATGACGGCGAAGAGCCTCAGACAGGATACGCAGAGGCGGATCGGAGCACTCCGGGCAGGTCTGAGCTCGATGAGAATCGGAACCGCGATGATGAGATAAATCGGGTCTTGGAGAATACAGTGCAGTATAGCTGGCTTGTGAATTGTGAATATGCATGATACGGCTGGGACGAGCGAGGCTGAATCGACTTTACCGGAGATGTGTGCAAACTCCGTTGGGTTGACCTGTTTTCGGGCAAAGTTTTGAACCGATTCACTGGTTGCATTGTGTTATTTTGCTTGCTTGTTCACCTTGTGTCGACGACAATAACACTAATCAAACATGCCTCGAATCAGGAAGAGCAAGTCGGCAGCAGTCTCTCTATGAACCGCCCGCTGACCATCCAGAGACGTCCAACAGGCAAAACACGCGTGATCGCGCAAAGATCACGAAAAAGGTCGCCGAGCATAAACGCAAGACCAAGCGTAACGCAAAGAAGGATGTCACCTGGAAGTCAAGTGAGTGGTCGCGGCTCGGGACAGCCATCTGACTCAGAGCTGAATCGTGCAGAGAAGAGGGTCGACCCGGGAGTGCCCAGCACATTCCCGTACAAGGACCGGGTGCTCGCAGAGCTGGCTGAGGAGAAACGCCGGGTACGTAACGCCTCTGTGCGGCGACTGTTATAGTCCAGCTGATGGCAGAACGAGGAGGCTAAGCAGGCTCGGCGGGAGGCGAACAAGGCCAAGCTCGACGAGCCCGAGGACGACACGCCCGGTATCGCCTCGCTGCCCTCCAGCTCTGTCCTTACCGCCTCGGCCTCGCTCGGCGCAGACGGCGAAGACGCGGACGATGTGGACGCGGACGAGGCGGACATCCCGGACCTGGTGGACACCGCGCTGGCCACGCTGCAGGACGTGATTGACAAGGCGGATGTGGTGGTCCAGGTGCTCGATGCGAGGGATATCCAAGGTGGACGGAGCGAGTTTGTCGAGAAGATGGTCACGGACGCGGGGGGCAAGTTTGCGTTGATCGTGAACAAGATTGGTGAGTTGCGGTTCGGGTCATAGCTCTAGAACCACCCAACCATCCATCTGCGCCAACACCGTCTTGCATGCTCCATCCTGTGCACGGGCTGACAGCAGACCTCGTCCCGCGCGAGACCCTCGCCGGCTGGCTGCCCCACCTCCCCGTCGAGACCTACCTCTTCTCCTCCAAGCTCCCCGTCGACCCGTCCCCATCCACCTTCCCGGGCCGATCCGAGCTGCTCGCCGCCTTTCAACGATGGTCGACCTCGCGCCCCTCCTCCGACGAACCTCTGACCATCGCGCTGATGGGTCTCCCCAACGTCGGCAAATCGTCACTGCTCAATGCACTCCTCCCCTCCTCCGCCGCCAAACAAGCCACGGCACCCATCTACCCCACCGCCGCGGCGGCCAAGAACCCGCAGCCGACGACGCTCCGGCCGGTCGAGGTCGTGGTGAATGCGGGCGAGGGCGTCAAGGTCCATGTGATTGACACGCCGGGATGGGAGCATGCGGACGATGATGATGAGGAGGAGGATGAGGAGGACGAGGAGGAGAAGGACTGGGATGCGTTGCAGGAGCAGGTCGTGTCGGATATGCTTAGGCGGAATCTGGGAAGGATCGACCGGGTCAAGGATGTGTTGCCCCTTGGTGAGTGATAGGTCATGATCCTGTACCGGCATACGTGGATGGCCCGCACGAGGCATGGATGCTCGATGAGGAAACGGCACTGACAACAGTCGAATACATCTTCAAGCGGTCCGATGCGCAGGATCTGATGCTGGCGTACAACGTGCCTTACTTCACCGCGGGCGACCTCGACGCGTTCCTCACGGCGCTGGCACGAGCCAACGGCCGAGTCAGGAAGGTGAGTCGGCACGGCCATGCCAAACGGAACACGCAAGACCATCGCTGACGCGCAGCACGGTGACGCCGATATCGAGGGAGCTGCGCGGATAGTCGTGCGCGACTGGGCGACGGGCGCGTTCCCGTATTACGTCCGACACCCCACGTCGCCCTCGACGATATCGGGCGAGCGGGCGGATGTCTCGGCAGTGCTGGACAAGTGCAAGACGAGGAAGGAGCTGCGTGCGGTCGGCAAGGGGCTGATCAAGTTCAAGGGGGGCGAGATCGACACGAGAGAGGTGAGCGGTAGTGTGTCCTCAGGGACTGGTCAGGCGCTGATGTGCAGGTCATTCTCGATGATGACTTTATCGCTATGGCCGACCCGTCCGACGATGAGGAGGACGAGGAGGATGGTGATGAGCTGGACGGCGAGGATGACGAGGACGAGGACGAGGAAGATGACGACGAGGAGGAAGATGAAGAGGGACTGGTCATCGGTCTCAATGACGGAGAGGAGCTCGAGCTGGAGGACGGTCCGGAGCCCTCATCCGGATCGGACGTCGGGGAGGAAGACGACGACGACGACGACAGCGATGAGGAGGAGGTCGTCGAGAAGTCGCCGACGCCCCCTCCTGCGAAGATTTCGGCGGCGGGCAAGCGGAAGCGAAAGAGCGACGTCAGCGTCGTTGCTGCCCCGAAGAAGGCCAAGCGGGTCTCGTTCGGGAAGAACGAGGTGCGGGTGATGAAGGAGTTCCCCATCGCCAAGGGCCAGAACAAGCGGAAGCGGGGCTAGGCGGTGGTGGAGGTGGTGGTGGTTGGTGTACTGGGCACCATGGATACATTGCTGTATGGAATGTGCTACGACCTCGAGATGCTACGGGATATGGGATATGCTCGAGGTGTGAGGGATCTTGATTCTGCTCCCGGGGTGAATAAGCGATGAGCGATGACGCGATCGATGAAATCCGTGTTTACAATCTGCCATCCCCAGATCGGACGCCAAGCGCTTACTGCTCGTCGTCGTCTCGCACTCTTGTACCATCATTGACCAGCACATACAATAGAACACACATAGAAACAGCATCGGTATACCCAAGTGAGTGGGTGGACAAAGCAGAGAGCGACCGTGGCTCCCAGTCCGCTTTGAGCGATCCCTAACTTTGCAGAAGCACTATTCGCACAATGTCCGCCAACAGCCAAGAGTTCCACGCCCTCCTCATCGGAGCAGGCTTCGTACGTGTCTCGCTCAATCTGCCCAACCCCACCTCCCTTCAGTCATGCCATCGTCGATCTCGAGCTGCGACTGCTTCAGAAGCACCTTCTTTTGCAGCGCTCACCCGCAGGCCATGTTCGGCACGACCGAAGGCCCCTGGAACATGACCAAGCGGCTCGAAGCCAAGGTCGGCTCCAGGCTCATCGTCGACGCCATCATCGAGATCGACCCGCCCCGCGCCGAGGCGGCGCTCAAGCTCAAGGCCGAGAGCCCCAGCGCCAAGTACTACGAGAAGACGGTCATCTTGCCGGATGTCAAGGCGTTTGTGGACAGGGTCAACAAGGGCGAGATCGTCAAGCCGACGTAAGTGGTCTGTCACCGCGCGAGCATGAGTTGGGACAGAGAGTGGACGGGGAAGGGCCGGAAAGCGGAGGGGCAATTGCGAAGAGGAGGGCGGAGGACTCGGGCGTCGAGCCGCCCAGAACACCCTGCCATCTCACCTACACTCGCACTGTCCAGTACCACTGGCCTTTCGGCCTGGCTGTCCTAGCCCCTTCATCCGCGTGTACCTACACCCTTTTGGGCGTGCCCCTGTCCGTTCTCACAAGCCCCCACTAATCTCAGGGCCATCTTCGTCGCGACTCCACCAGCCTTCCGAGGCGGTCTCACCGCCCCTCGAGACCTCGAACTCCAGCTCACCGCCCACTTCCCCGACGTCCCCATTTTCCTCGAGAAGCCCGTCGCGACCGGTGCGCCGTGGCAGGAGTCTGTCGGCGAGGCTAAAGAGGTGGCCAAGCGGCTCGAGGCGGGACACAAGGGCGTCATCTCGATCGGGTGAGTCGGTGTGTGATTCTGGTGTGCTGTCGGAACAGACGTGATAGGCGTGGGCGGGGATAGACGAGCATGGAGGAATCATTGCTGGACGCCTCGCTGACCTGCAGATACGTCCTTCGATACCTCAAGGCGGTGCAGATGATCAAGAAGATCATCGAGGAGAACAACCTTCACGTCATGGCGACGTTTGCGAGGTGGATCATGGCCTACCCGGGAGGCATCAAGATGGTGCGTGTGGCCTATCATCCTCCGCTCTGTGTCGTGCTCTTGTCGTCCTCGCTGACTAGCAGGACTGGTGGAACAAGGCTATCCTGCAGGGACCGGTCATTGAGCAGGGCACCCACGTCTGTGAGTCGCGTTCGGGCTCAAGCTTTTCAACCAAACCCACATCGTCGTCCACCTCATCATCGTCTCGACCCGCCCTGACGTCCAGGTGATCTGTCGCGCTACTTCGGCGGAGACGTCGATGTCGACACCCTGTCTGCGTCCTCCGTCGAATGGTACGACAAGCCGGGACACCTGTCGGAGATCCAGATCGACGAGAGCAAGATCGCCGAGAAGGATAGGCTCCCCCGGTTCACCGCCGCGTCGTGGTGAGTCGATCATGTCCCTTCGCGGTCTTGAGATGTATAACATCCTCGGGTCTGGCTGCAGCGCTGACGTGCGCAGGAAATACGCCAACGGCGCCGTCGGGACGTTCATGCACGGTATCGCTCTGCAGGGCACGAACGACTCGATCGAACTGCAGGTGTTCGCGGACGGGGTGAGTAGACGTATCCTCGCTCTTCCCACGTCTGCCCTTCATCCCCTCAGTTATTCTTGTCGGTTGGACAAAGCTGACAGCAGTACCAATTCATGTCAGTCTACTTCACCGTCCCCTCCCGTGCACTGCTGACTCCCAGCCTGTCCGACCCGTACGGCACCCCCGAGCTGCGAATCCGCCGACCGGGCTCGGACGAGAGCGAGATCATCTCCACGGCGGGCGACGACCCCTACCAGACCGAGATGAACCACTTCATCGATGCTGTGAGCTAGCTCTCGTGCACATGTCTAGACCGTCGTCGATGGCGGTACAGGCGATGGACTGCTAACAGCGCAGATCGAGGGCGGACCCGAACCCTCCATCCTGTCCACGTACGAGGACGCCACGCAGACGTACGAGCTCACGTGGGCGATCCGGAACTCGTCCGAGATCAACTCGAAGAAGTCGGCGGAGAAGTACGGCGTCAACACGGGCAGCAAGGCGTAGTGGTGTCTGGGCGGGCCACTTGGCAGGTTGCACGATCGGTAGCCTTGGGATGCGGGCAGGTGATTGAGAGCGGAGAATCAAAACGTCTGCCGATGGCGGATCGAAACATGCACTACACCTCATGTCCTGGACGACGGACAGTCGCCCTCCCACGGGTGCCAAATTCACTCACATTCACTTCAAGCAGCGACTGGGGTGCCTGTACGGCGTCATAAGTTCTTGCCTCGGGCTCAATCACTCGCCTCGCCCCCGTAGTCTTCACCACTCCATTCGTCGGAGACGCCCTATGCGTGTGCTGACCCTCACAATCCCTCCTGAGCCCGTGTTCATGCGTTGCCAAAGCCTACGAGTGAAGAGTCCCGTCACGTCGCCACCACATAGCGAGTGGCGAGGTTGGTCGTTGCAGTCGGCGGCGGAGCGTGCCTCAAGGTCTCGTAACTGCCCAACTCGTTCTTGAGGAGCCCAGAAGTCACCTATCGGTCCAAAGAGACCTCTCATTCCCGCGGTATCGGGGCGTTCGTCGACGACGTCCAGGATAGTCGGCATCCCAGCTTCCCATCTGCTTTTTGACGTTTGATCCATCTTTGCCAACTGCCGGCGGCGAACACCTCCCGTTTATCCGGGTGGATGCAATGTGGGGTCTTCCGTCCCTTGCGCTGGCTATCACACTGATTCAGTATGTCCAAGCTATCCCGTGCCACCAAGGGACGGCCCGCCAAACATGGCACACAATGACGGATCACATTTTTCATGCGATGTTCCCATCGCACCAAGATCATGTGCCAAGGCCGCTCACTTCTCCCTGCCGCGCTCTCTTCTCCATCCCGTCACACTCTGTTTCGGCTCCGTCGCTCACCACACACCAGCCGTTCAATGCCTCTCTTTCCGCTGACAACGCGGACGCGCACTGTCATACTGTACTCGAAAGAAATCGAGCGAAGATTGTGGTATACGTTTGTGGCACCGCCCTTCACTGCGCCTCGTCGACCCAATCCGCCCTTTTCGTCCGTGCACATCCCTCGTCCGTATATGTCCGACACCCCCGAGCATGATCCTAAGCGCTATCGGCCAACATGTCTCACGAGAGGGCCGACGGGGGATCAGCGCCTCGGTGCTGAAAAGCCCGAACCCGGGGACCTGTTACGACCTCGTCAGCGGGACCTTCACCCGCTCGTCACTCATTCCTCTCCCCTTCTGCCGCGGCGAAACATATCCCCACCCACCACCGCTTTCCTCTGCCCATGCCCACTGCGGCCTTCCTCTGTCCCCACGCGCTTTCCCGAGCCCCTTCGGGGGGGTCCTCCCAAAAAAACGCGTCCAGCGATAAAGCTACGGGGCGCACGACCGAGTCTCACCGTCCCGAACCCCGCATCATTTGCGTCGTACCATCATCACGTCATGCCGCAGCCCCCATCATTGGCGTACCTGTGCCTGTAAGATCTGCACGCAGTCATCGTATCCACTCTTCTCTTTCATCTCGAGCCGCATAAGCATTCGTCCACGGGACAAGGACCTCGGGATTGCTTCTTTTGGCAAAAACGGGGTTAGCGGCGGTTCGAACGCCGGACCTTCTGTACGTGGATGCACCCAAAACAGAAATCCTACCACTAGACCACAAACCCGATTTCCGTCTTCTTTCTGCAGAGGTTCGGAGGTTTATATCTGTAACCTAGCCAGCCGGGGGAATGCCGTGCACATGTCGGTGCCGGTCCATCACTGATCTCGTGTGGGGTAACATCAAGGGGGCGGTGATGGCTTGATCCGTCGGATCACGAGCGTGATTGATCGCTGATGGGCGGGAACGGTGG
>JAHXHD010001237.1:0-38545 GCA_019857685.1 Papiliotrema terrestris | reverse complement strand
GGGGATGGGTAGGCAGGAAAGGGTGGGTGGCGATGGGTTGGAAGTGATCTGGAAGCTTTGGGAGGACGAGGTGGATTTGGGTGTATGTGTACACGAGTACCAATCATGGCGCAGACGGGCGAATGGGCATCTGGGTTCCGACATAACATGTGTCTGTTGTTCGATGGGTAGTGATCATGAAACCTCGCATGAACTATCTGGGAACTTTGGCGGCATGCGGTGCACGAATGTCGACGCCGCAAGGGGCTAGCGAGATTCATGATGCTTATACAATGCTGTATTGAATATCTACGCGGCCACAGCCATCTTCTGCGCCGGCATCTCGGCCTCGACGGGGGCTTTCTGGTCGCCCGCCATGACGTTGTGCACTGATCCGCTCTCGGCCTCCTCTTGCGTTCGGTAGAATGTCTTCCGATAACTCTTGTCCAGTCTCCCCACGACCTCCCTTCTCGGTTTACCGTCCACGGTGCCCACCGCGACGGCGACCATCCCGCCATCGGCGCTCGTCTCCCACTTGATCGGCCCGATCGGCACGCCCGTCAACCCGTTCTCCCAGTTCAGGCCCGCACGCATCGCCGGCTCGATCTTGGGCAGGTCGCCAAAGGCGTAATCTGCGCCGCCGCCATACCGCTTCGGAATGGCGTCGTGGTCGATGTGCTCCGACAGGACCTTGAGTTCCTGTCCGCTGGGAATGACGAACATCTTGGAGACGACGACGGGGTCGAACCAGTTCTTGATCCAGCCCCACACGGACGGGAAGAAGGACGGCGCGCCGATGATCTGCGCGGGGGTCAGCAGGGCCCATCCTCTGTTAAGACCCACTTACGAAGATCTTGTCGAGGGTCTCGGGGTAGTAGGCCGTCGCCAGCTGACTCGAGTCCTGCAGGTGGCTCTTGAGGTCCCAGAACTGCTTGAGCCCGGTCCCTTTGATATCGATGATGTTGCAGCCCTGCGTGATCGGGGCAGTCGGGGACGACCGGTCCTCGAGAGCGGTGCACCATGGTGTAGTGAACCGGCACAGGTTCTCGTATAGCGCAAAGACGCGGAGCATCTTGGCCGGTGCGGGGCGGTCCGGACCCGTCGCCCCTCTGCAAAGTCAGCTCCACGACATAGTGCCCGAACGGACAGACGGCGAGAACCCACTTGACCGTCTTGGCCTTCTCGTACGCGAACACGGCTTTCATATCCAGCGGGCCGATCAGGTACAGGTACACTGGCATCCCTCGTTTATCTCTCGTGCCCACCCATTGCGGGTACTGGCGTGAGCTCCGTAATCCAGCGTGTCCCGCCGAATTCGGGCGGCTGGACGGCCAGCAATCAAGGATGCGGACACGACAAAGACAGGTAGACACGTACCAGCTTCCTCGTCGCCTCGTACTCGTCCACGTCTATCGTCTCATACAGCTCCGCTATCCGATTATCCGAGGCCCACTTCTCCGCCTCGATGAACTGCTTGTACGCCGGCTCGAGCTGGAACTTTCTCGCTCGGAGAAACCGGCTACGGTCAGCATCGTGGCTCCCACCATCCACTCGGAGCTCGTCACGTACAGCAGCGTCGCGTCACCGTGCGATGGAAGGCGATCAGCCGTTCCCGGCTGGTACACCCCCCGTTCCGTCACGAGCGCTCTGAAGGCGTCCAACGAGCGTTTCTGGTCGGGCGATAGATGGCCCAGGTGGCCGTTTGGGAACTGGTAGCCCAGCGCGGCTTTGTTGGCCTCGGCACTCATGGTCGCTGTGGTGTGTTGATGAAAGTATGCATGCGACGATGAGTCACTCGAAATATGCCGAGCCAGAGAGACGATGTCATCGCTCAAATCTCGGCCATCGGTCTTGGCCGATCGGGCATCGACAACACGGCGCGCATATGGCTGACGGGTTACGTGTCATATGCTGGTAGAGATTGAACATGCGTACAACTGCTGTGAACAGTAAACTGGCTATGATTGCCCGACTCGTCGCTCCTGCTTCCCACTCCACCTGCCTCACACTCGCTCGGAGTTCTAATCCGCTTCTCCAAACATCCTCACCCTGCCGGTCAGCTCACGCTCAGTCTGGCGTCTCAGACAAGACTCACGCAATGTTCATCGCCTGCAACTCCTGGAAGAGGAGCTTCGCCGCGTAGGGGATATACACCTGCGAAATCTGCGTGGCGTTCCTGCAGACAGAGCACATGAACTCTTGTTTCTTCAGGTTGGCGATGGCCATCAGTCCACACTGACCATCAGCCCCCAATTCAGAATCATGTCGCACCGCATGGGCAACTCACCTGGTCGCAAACGTGCACCCTGAATCCGTCGGACGAATCGTACATCCTCTCCTTCAAGAAGCCGGCAATACCATGCGAGATCATACAATCTCTCTCCATTTCTCCGAACCGCAATCCTCCGTCTCGACTCCTACCCTCCACCGGCTGCCTCGTCAAGATCTGAAGCGGACCTCGCGCTCGCGCGTGGATCTTGTCGCCGACCATATGCTTCAGCCGCTGGTAATACGTCGGGCCAAAGTAGATCTGCGCCTGCAATTTACGTCCCGTGTGTCCGTGGTACATGACCTCGAACCCTCGGGACTGGAAGCCCTTTTGTCGAAGGATCTTCGAGACCGACTCGACCGTGAGGTCGGTGAACGGCGTGGCGTCACCCTCGGCGCCCGTCAACGTCGACACCTTTGACAGGAGACACTCGACCAAGTGCCCAATTGTCATACGCGAGGGAATGGCGTGCGGATTGATGATGATGTCCGGGGTGATACCATCCGCCGAGAACGGCATGTCCTCTTGACGGTACGTGATACCGATCGTACCCTTTTGTCCGTGTCGCGAGGCAAACTTGTCTCCGATCTCCGGCACTCTCGTTGCGCGCGTTCGGATCTTGACAAACTTGTGGCCGTCGCCGTTTGTCGAAATCATGACCTGGTCAATCACACCCTGCTCAGTGCTCTTCAGCGGCGTCGAAACGTCTCGCTTGGTGTGAAGCGACGATCTCTGACCGAGCTCCTCCGAGTCCTGTGGCAATGGCGCCGTCTTGCCGATGATGATATCGTCTCCGTTTACGTTCGTCGCGGGCGCAATCAGGCCATCCACGTCGAGCTTGGCGTATCGGTCCGACGAACCCTGCTTCATCCGCAGCGTGTCGCTTCGATCCGGCTTCTCGATCGTCTCTGCCTTCTCCATTCCCTTCTGCGTCTCCGTATCGGTATACGAACGGTAGTACAACGACCGGAACAGACCCCGGTCGATCGAAGACTGGTTCATAATGACCGAATCTTCCTGGTTGTATCCCGAGTAACACATGATCGCGACAATGGCGTTCTGTCCCGCCGGCAACTCGGAGAACTTGAGGTACTCCATCGACCGCGTCGTCGCGAGCGGCTTCTGCGGATAGTATAGCACGTTGGCCATCGTATCCATCCGCAGTTGGTAGTTCGTCAAGTGCACGCCCATCGCCTGCTTGCCCATAGCCGACTGGTACGTATTTCGCGGCGACTGGTTGTGGTCCGGGAACGGCACGATCGAGGCACATACACCGAGGATCATCGATGGGTGAATTTCCATATGCGTAAACTGCCTCGACCAGTTCGTACTCTTGACCCGAGCCGTCGGGTCAAAGTTTTCCAAATTGTGTGCCGCCTGCGTCCGGACCACCTCGTCCTTGCCGCGCATGGTTCGCGCGTTGATCAAATCGTCTTCCGTCATAGCAATCAAGATCGTCTCTTCCTCGGCCGCATCGACGTATTCGATCACCCCGTCGTTGAGCAAATCCGTCCACGCCTCGACGACCTCGCCGATGGCCAGCTTGTGCTCGATCCGCTCAATGTGATCCTTCGTGAGCTTGAGCGTCTGCGTCGTCTCGTCAACGACAAACAGCGGTCGGCATACCCGTCCCGCGTCGGTGAACAGCCGCAGCTCTCGTTCTCGAATATCGCGTACGATCGATATTTCGTTCTTGAGCTGTCCGCCCCGTCGCATCGCCAGCAAGTTTGCGTGTAGTGTCGGCGCATCTCGATGCACTCCCATCCACACGCCGTTGACAAACACCTTGGTCGCGTCCGGAATGTTCGCAAACTCGCTCTGGTCCTCCAGTCCCCACTCCTCCAAGAACTCCATCACGGGTGCCGAGTACGATCCGACCGAGACGTGCGACATGAGCGCCATATTCTTGACCAGTCCACAAGCAGCTCCTTCTGGCGTCTCGGCAGGGCATACCATTCCCCAGTGCGTATTGTGCAGTTGTCGCGGCTTGGTCGCTTTACTACCACGATCAATAGGCGTGTTCGTCCGACGCAGATGGGATAATGTCGAGGCGTAAGTGTATCGGTTCAGCACTTGTGAGACACCGACACGATGGCCAGACGAACCCTGCGGCCAGTTCCCCGTCGATACCGCCGTTCGGAAACCGTTTGTGATGATATCGGGTCGAATTGCAGCGCCCAGCGAGAATTCCTTCTTACCGTCCGCGATGGTCTACAGGTCAGTTTGCGGCAAACGACGATGGGTTGCGCTTACCCGTTGCAACTCGTCCCTGATCCTCTTCGTGAAACGGTAGAACAGCTGCCTAAACAGGTTCGCCATCAACGTCCCTGCCAAATCCAACCGCTTGTTTCCAAAGTGATCTCGGTCATCCAGCTCTCTCCGTCCCAACACAGCCGAAATCAGCCGATGCGTCATGAAACCCAAAAAGTACGCCTTCTTCGACTCGAACCCTTCGCCTGTCGACACATGCGGCAAGAATTCCATCTGCAGGATATCGAAAGCAGCGCGTTGTCGGGCTGCCTTGGCGCCCATATCCGTTTGACATCGTCGACCGATGAAGTCCAGCGCGGCATCCCGGTCCTGGAATTGGAACGCCTCCTCGATTGACGGTTGCAGCATCTCCAGCACCGCGTTGTCCTCGTCGTTGAAGCAGATGTGCTTGAGCACATCCCGGTCGGGGACGATACCGAGGGCTCGAAAGACGATGACGACGGGGATGTCCACCTTGACTTTCGGGATCTTCACCCTGATCACCGCTCCGGTCGGTCCGTCTCGCGGCTTCGGATACAGCCTGACCTCCATCTCGCTCAACTTGCCCGTCTTCTCCACCTGACTCGTTACGGCCGAGTAAAAGCTGAATCCAGAGGTCGCGGCCTTCTTGAACGTGTAGACGTTGTTGAATGCCATTCGCTCTTGCGCAATCAGAACCTTCTCCGAGCCTTTGACGATGAAATATCCTCCAGAGTCGTATGGGCATTCTGCGAGCTCGTAGAAGTTGTCTGGCGGTAATCCGTGCAGGAGACAGAAATTGGACCGGACCATGATGGGGATCTGCTGTCAGTGCCAGATCTCCTTATCCTGCGCACCTTTCCAATGAAGACCTTGTCCGACTCCGTGCCGAGCTCATTCCCATAGTCGTCATATCTCGGCTGCCATTCGCCATCTGAGCCATCTTCCGGCGCGAACAATATCCTCTTCTTCACGTCGATGTACAGCGGCGCAGCGTATGTGAGATTACGCAGCCGCGCTTCCTGCGGGAACATCGGGGATGTCGTTCCGTCCGACTCGGTCATGGTCACTCGAGCGAGGTAGATCTGGCCAAACGAGATCTCGTGCCGCCGCTGCAGTCAGCACCTGCAACTTTGTGCACCCCGTTTCCTAGCGGAATCCAAAAGGGAGATGAAGCAACGCACCATGACCGTATCGTCCTCGTTGTTGAATTGAGGATATTGGTCCAGGACCAACTTGCCCCGCTCTTCGACAATCTCCTGCATCGAGTTCTCGACGAACTCGTTGAAGCTCTCGAGCTGCTGTCGCACCAGTCCCTTGTCCGCGAAGAACGAGTTGATCACTGTCCATGCATCTTCCGGATCCAGCCGCTCCGGCACATTCTCCTCGTAATACCCTTCATCGTCAAACGGCTTCGTCTCCGTCGCGCCCTCGGGGTACTCGTCCGCGTTGATAGGTGACGCAGCGTAACCTGTGCATGTTGTAGCAAATGCAATGGCTCTTAGAAGAGGTATTTACCTGCTGACATTTTGCCCTCCTCTACAGACGCAACCGGCGCAAAGTCGCCGCTTGACAAATCCGGGAGAGTTTTGGAAGGAAAGAATACGGTCGAAGGCGTCGAGTCGGAGCTGCCGATTCTCAGGCGACGTGGGGGCAGTGACGATGAGAGTAGCGACTAGCTGCTGACTCGATGACGACTTTTAAGAGGAAGCGATCAGTTGACTGGAGAAGAGAGCGAGTACAAACACAAGGCTTCAGTACCGACGACGACGAAGTGGTAAGCAGCGACGCGCAGGGTGGCAATAGCGACAGCCACGTGTACATATCCCCGCTATTACCGTCAAGGTGGCACCCCGTGCCAGCTCGCATCCACCTCCACCGCGTTTGAAGATTTCAGTCCAGCCGCAACATCTTTCAACCCAAAATCATATAGCCTTATTGCAACATGGTCTCAGTCAGCAAGAAGGAGGCCAGGAAGGCCGCCAAAGGTCAGGTCAAGGCGGCTACTTCGATCCCGATTCCGAAAAAGAGCGCGTTGAAGCAGCCGGTCGCTGAGGAGGAGGAGAGCGGTGATGAGGAGGAATGGGAGAGCGAGGACGAGGACGAGGAGAATGGCGGTGTCAGCGAGGCTGGGATGAGGAGGTTGATGGAGCTTGTCAGCGAGGAGGATCTGGACGACTACGAGCGGGCTCAGCTCGCGGACGAGGATGAGGATGAGGACGACGAGGATGAGGAGGCTTCTGGCGATGAGGATGAGGACGAAGACGAAGATGATGTGCTTGACGATGAAGATGTTGGCGAGCTCGGTGGAGAAGGCAGCGACGAGGAGGATGACGAGGAGAATGAGGACATGGAGGGAGTGAGTGACATGCTGGTGCCCATTCGACAGTCCGGCTAATTGCCAGAAGCCGGTGGACGACTCCATACTGGTCGACGATGCCGACCCGGACGCTATCGCCGTGGACGACCTGGGTTCGGATGTGTCGCTGGATGAGGATGCCGTGCCAGTGCGCAAGGTCACAGCCAACAACAAGGTATATCGCTTCCTCTTCTCGCCAGGACACCGCTTACCGCAGCCGGCCATGCGACTATTGACGGACTCGCTCCGAGTGACAAACTATCCCTTCGCCGACCACCTCATCATTTCCAGCCGGGAGACCGTCGACGAGGACCCATCCGATGATCTCAAGCGAGAGACCGCTTTGTATGTCACCTACCTTTCTGGTCGATGGGAGGTGCGCTGATGTCCAGCTACAAGATTGCGTTGGACCAGGTCGCTCTTGCCCGCAAGCTCTGCGCAAAGCACGATATCCCATTCACGCGCCCGACCGACTACTACGCCGAGATGGTCAAGTCGGACGACCACATGGAGAGGATCCGCACGAAGCTCGTCGAGGAGTCGTACGTGCAGCAATCGCGGCTGATACCTGTGCGCACAAGCTCACGAGCAGGCAATCGATCAAGAAGTCCGAGGCGGCGCGCAAGCAGCGAGAGCTCAAGAAATACGGCAAGCAGATCCAGGTGGAGAAGCTCAAGCAGCGAGAGCAGGACAAGAAGGGCTTTGCGGACAAAATCCAGGGCCTCAAGCGGAGTGAGCATTTTACACGGTCAAGCTGCGGATCCAAGCTGATTGTGCAGAGAGAAAGGAGGGCATGGAGCTGGGCGAGGAGGGTGGAGACGACGAATTTGGCATTGCTGTCGACGACGGAGACGACCGACCCGCCCGGGGCGGAAGTCGCGGGCGTGGTGGTGCTGGTGACCGTGGCAAGTCCAAGGTGAGTCGGGCTTGATCCACGCCGGGCGTGACTGACGGACAGATGCCTCGATCAGCTCGGGATTCCAAGTACTCGCTTGGCGGGGGTGGACGACGGTCAAAGCAGAACACGAAGGAGAGCTCGAACGACTTTGCCGGCTGGAGCGGCGAGGGCGGCAAGGGCGGGCGCGGCGGAAGGGGAGGCGCTCGAGGTGGAGCAGGGGGTGGATCGAGGGGCGGACGTGGTGCTTCGCGTGGCGGCAACAGGCCAGGCAAGTCCAGGAGAGCTGGCGGTCGGACGTAGATTACGTCTGCATCTGCATCATGAACATGTATGTGTATACCTCGCCGCTGATCTCGCGGTCACCCCGGGCCCGAGGACATGTCCGTCGACCGGCGGGCATCCGGCGATTGGATTGACGGCTTAGGGAGCGAAGGCGTTTAGCGGTCTTTGTGCCCGGTGCGCGCTCAGCGGGGTCGGCACGCGGGCCTCAGAAGGCGAGCACACCAGATCTGGAAGCCAAGTCTTTGAGTATAGCGCCGCCTGGTTTGCATGAACTCGAGTCCCGACCAGAATGTGACGGTCCATCGCGCCCGAAGGCCTGTAATGAAGCCCTATCTGTGCTCGGTGTGGTCGCGTGACCACGGGCAGCGGGTCTGGGACAACTGATACGCCGCGGACACGAGGCTCCTTTCGCAGCCAGGCAACCTGTAAGCGATTTCTCGAGTTCAAGCATGTCCCACCTTTTATCTATGACCGACGGGGCTGCGCAGCCCGCGAGGCCGTGGGCCGGACGGCGCTTATGACCTCGGGGGAAGGCTACGTCGCGGGCACACGAGGCGTTTCGGCCTTCGTTTTGGCGATTTGTCGTAGCCATGAGCTGAGTTGCATGAGCTGAGCTTGAGCGGACCTTGAACAAGGCTCTCTTGAAGGGATGGAAGGCGAGACATTAGTCAGCTGCGCGGATGGGGTATATCAAGGCTGATCGGGCCCAGAACCTCGTTTCCATCCGCCCACAATCTATCTCTTCCCGACCCACACGTCCTTGGACGACGTTGTTTAGTATCTTTTGGTTCACTCACAAGCCACCAGTCAGCGAGCAGACGAGCTCGACGCGAGAGCACGAATCGTTCGCACTTCGCTTCGCATCGTTCACCTCACCCCTGATATCAGGCCAGCTAGATCATCTTTGCATCGTTGCCGCCATCGCGACCCCAAGTCCCGCTGCCGCAATCAAGCGGTCGGCCAATAGGTGTCAGCCAATCAGGCGGGCCTCGACGTCAGCGAAAAAGTCTATTCGGTTTCTACGCTACACGGGGCGCTCTCGCTTCGAACGCCAATCGCCCACGGCGGATCAGCTGCACACATCGGCTCGTGCAGCGCGACATCTCGACCCCTGTTCACCAAGCTCCCTGATCTACCCACCGTTGCCGCACGACCCAGCTCCCTTCTCAGCCAGCGCTTTGTTTTTCCCGACCCACGACGTGTGGTCCCTGCAGGATTTTTGTCCGAGTGTGTGATTCAGGAAAGTGACCAGGCTCCGCCCGAACGACAATTTTTGATTAGTCTGCGTGCGAGGCGAGACCCTGACGCCTCGTTCTCATCACTGTTCCATCGCGACAGGGCACTTTTCCAGAGCGAGAGCGAGAGAGCGAGAGAGCGAGCGAGCCACAGCTCAAGCCAGACCTACACCACGACCACGACCACGACCACCAAACTCCCGTTTTCTCATATCGCAGCTGCCAACCGTATCAAGCCTCTCATATTCCTTCCCGCCCCACAAAGCGTAACATCTCACTCACTCCCACGCTCATTACCCTCGTGACACCGTCGACGATCACAACTCGACGACAAAGCTCAGACGCACCCTCGTACCCGACACTCGAACATTAGTCGCGCTCTCCATCGAGCTCGCCAAGACGCCAGAGTACGCAGTCGACTCTAATCAGACACCTCGGCGATCACCACCTCGCCCGCGCATCCCAACATCGTCTCGACTGCGTGGTCCCAACGCTCTCGCACCGACATCGACATCAGACGTTGGATGTTCTGCGAGCCAACCCACAGGCCGTCTACAACTGCGTCTTCACCCCCACACTCGCCTGCGCATCCTCCTCGACTGCCGTTCGCATCGAAACCCGCTCCACACAACATCAACAAGACCGTTCAACGCCAGTCGCCCGTTAGGCCAAAACCCACCATGACGACCTCGTTCTTCCACTCGCACCCACATGCGCACCCGCATCCCCACCGGTCGTACACCTGCCCCTCCACGCCGCTCTTCCACCCGCAACCACAACGCGCCCAACCGACCCAATCGCAACTCATCAACGCACCACCCCTGACCCACTCCCACTCGGTATCATACGTCTCGTCGCCGTCTTCCTCGTCCTTCCCGCACACGCCCAAGACGCTCAGCGGCCGCCCAAAACCGTCCAAGAAGGTCTCGACGTCGACGGCATCCAAGCACAAGAACGTGCAGGACAGGCTCGAGGTCAAGGTCGAGCGCGCAAAGGGGTTCCACGCATTCTTCGTCCCATTAGCGCGGGCATTACCACCCGCGCCGCCCACCTCGCCGGTGCTTGGTCAACGCGCACCGTCAATTTCGGGCGCCAACGCAGGTGGGGAGGATTACTTCCAGGGATGGGACAAGCACAAGGGCGGACGGAGAGAACAATGGGTGGAGGACGTGTCAGGGGAAGAGGATAGCGGGATGGAGGTGGACTCGGAGTAGACGTAGACCGTCCTACCGGAGGTCATGACAGCGGGGGAGGGGACGCCTACCAAAATGTTTACTACATCCCAGGTTGCTTGACGCATGGGTCTTTCAGCCTTGTCAATGGGGCTCGGTCCCCGCCATTTGTATCATATGCTTCCACCATACGCATCATTTCTATACAGCATTTCATCATGCATAGCAATTGTGGCTTTCAGCATGACATCTTTCCGCCCAGGTCTCGCTGGTGATCTAGAGCTCAGAGTCTAGCTTCGGTACTACAGCGTCAGCTCGTCCTGATGCCGATAAAGAGTACCGCTCACGCTTCCGTTGATCGTGACGTATTCCTGCGAGTCAGCGCCAACTCCCCATACCGACACGCCGCACTCACGTGAGAGAAGTCGCAGGTCCACACCCGCGCCTCCTCGGAGCCAGCACCCAGGTCAACCACGACCTCGAGGTCTTCCTCCTTGAGGATCTCGCTCGCCCGCTCCTCGTCGATGTTAGCTTCAGGCTCGCCGTTGGTCAACAGCCGGATGGGCGCGGGGTTCGCTGACGTCGCGGGCGGGTGGAACGAGACGGACACGGAGGTGGGGTTGATCGCGGCGGACTCGGGGAGGACGGTGTAGCCGCTGGGGTTCAGCTCCTCCGCACAACAGCGATTGGACTGGATGCGCATCAACTCACACAGCGCACAGGATTCGTCCCCAGTTAGCATCTGGCATGAGCTCCTCGTCGGTTGCTGAAGCCTTCCGGCACGGCTCACCTTCACCGTACATCGCCGTCTTAACCAGCGAAGACGACGCGACGGACTTGGCGACCGCATTGGCGACATCGAACGAAGGGGCGCCCTGTTTGTCAGAGATCGGACACGGTGCGTTGTCACTATGCCGCACGCACCTGAACCTTGACAGTGACAAACTTGGTAGCGCCCTCTCCATCCCGTACAACAAGCTTGGCCAGCTCCTCGGCAAACTCCCTCAGCTCCTCCTTGAACACCCCAAACTCCTCCTTGTTCACCTCCTCGCTGATCTCCTGGGCGCCCTCGCCCGCCGCCGCGCCGTTGGCGAAGGCCAGGATCGTATCGTTCGTAGACATGTCCCCGTCGACGGTGATGCTGTTGAAGCTCCTGTCCACGGCGTACCGCAGCGCCGTCTGCAGGCTCTTGGGCTCGACCGCCGCGTCCGTGACGATCACGCCCAACAGCGTCGCATGCGGAGGCGGGGGCGGGCCCATAGAGGGGGCAATCATGCCTGCGCCTTTATCTATCCCGGCCATGCGGTACTCCTTCCCGCCGAGCTTGAACGTCTTGGTCCGGAGTTTGGGGAACGTGTCCGTCGTCATGAAGGCCTTGGCAAGGCCTGACCATGCGTCAGGCGTGGACGCGAGGGACGAATGCAGACCGAGGATGGCGGAAGTGATCTTGTCGATGGGGAGGTGTTGCCCGATGACCCCCGTGGACATGACCAGCGTCCCGCCCTGAGCGTCCCCGCCCACCAGGTCCGTGGTCGTGTTGCTCATGGACCATGCGTCCTCGAGTCCCTTCTTGCCCGTCACGGCATTGGCGCATCCCGAGTTGATGACGAACCCCTTGGCACGGCCAGAGTGTTTGTGCAAGAGCTCCGAGGTGACGGCCACGGGCGCCGCCTTGAACACGTTGTGCGTGACGCAACTGGCCGCCGAGGTGGGAGCGGAGGAGGTGGAGACGAGGATACCGAGGTCGAGCGCGCCGGTCTTCTTGATCCCGCAGTGCGTCGAGCTCACGGCGTAGCCCTGCGGGAACGCGTCGGACGAGTACGATAAGACGTGGTGCGCCTTCGACGGGGTCGCAGGGGCCGGTGGGGGCGATGCGGCCGAGGCAAACGCTCGCGAGAGAGCGGGCACAAGACGCTGAGACGTCGTTGGCGGGCTCATGCTGGTTGCTGCACGGATGAGGCTGCGTCAAGGAGCGAAATGTCGATGTGAAAGTCGAGACTGGACCGACTCGGTTAAGGTTTCTACAAACGACGATCTTATCTGATCGACTCGGCCGGAGAGCGATTTTGCTCCCGACCGTGGTATGTACAGTATACGGTTGCTCGCACTGTATTCCCTCGAACGAGCACCACAGGCCTTAGGCATAAAGCCACGATGGGCTGAAAGGAAAGGAGGAATTATTCATCTATGCATCTCTATACTTGGCCGGCAACGGCTCCTTATGCTGATTCGTATGAGAAGCACGTAGCTCCGAGCGAATGCTTCCTCTCCCCCGACGGCACTAC
Organism: Papiliotrema terrestris; assembly: GCA_019857685.1. Taxonomy (NCBI): domain Eukaryota; kingdom Fungi; phylum Basidiomycota; class Tremellomycetes; order Tremellales; family Rhynchogastremaceae; genus Papiliotrema; species Papiliotrema terrestris. The sequence goes on along the minus strand of JAHXHD010001237.1, from coordinate 25,837 downwards.
TGGTAGTCGAAATACCGCGTCGTGTGTCCGCATGATCTGTGAGGCACCCCGTCAAGGCTGAGGCGGCACATGTGCGGATGGCACCGCAAACTAGCCACGCCGCTTGTCGTCATGCTCGTTCGGCAGACCCAACTCGGCTTGAACGCGCTTGACTTCCTCAACGTCGCCGGTGTACTGCATCTCAGTCACGATTCCGCACTGTATGCGGGATGTCCCAGACTCACCTTGCCCTTGTCATCCGACAGCTTGACGCAGCTCTTCCCATTGATCTTGTTCAGCTTGATCACGATATTAAGCGGCTTCGACACCTCATCCGGGTTCGACGCCTTTTGAAAGTCGTTCGAAAGAAACGTGCCGATACCGAATGATGCTACTGCTCAGCCTAGGCAATCTTCAAAAGAATCTGCCCGCTTACCGCCAATACCAAGCTCGTCGCACCCCTTCTGCAGCGCGATGGCCTTGTCGACATCAAGACCGTCACTAAAGATGATCCTCTTGCCCTTCGCCACGATGCCATCTTCGCGGTCGACTCCCGCCTTGTCCTCGACCTCTTTCCAGGCCGCCTTGGCCTGCTTGACGAAGGTAAACGGATCGCCAGAGTCTTGGCGCAAACTTCCCCACCGGAGTGCACGAGACGGGTCTGCAATGAAGTCGACAAAGAATGCCTGGGCGGTGAACGTGTCCGTGAGCATGGTCAGTGGTGCACCATTCGGGCCCGGCGGGTACACTAGTATGAGCTGGAGTAGCAAGCGATGAGTGGATGGCAGCTCACCCGCCTCCCACATGTCCATAGCTCGCCCGTTCGCACCCTTGTACCCGTACACCGCACCAATCGCCATGATCCACTCGTGAGCAATCGTCCCCATCGGCTTGACACCGTATTTGAGCGCTAGGTACACCTGGGCGTCAGCTACCACCACGATATCTGACCAGGCGTTGATCAGCTCACATTGCTGGTACCCGCCAGTCCTCCCCCAGTCCCGCCATTCGCCTTCCACTCCTCGTGACCCTGCAGCAGCCCGCGCATCACGAGATCGTGGGCCCGGAAACTCCTTCGCCGCCTCGTGCCGAACTCGGAAAACAGAAGTGATTTCGTCGGCGCCGGCGGGTTGAGCAATTCCAGAGCTTTCCGCTTCGCCTGTTCTGTCTGTCAGCCAAGTCCGCTCAAATGGCCATTCGCCTACCCAGCTGTCCGTCATAGTTCCAGTCCGTGTCGACAAACTTGAAGTACCCCTCGCTCACTGCTCGTCAGTGCATCGTACATCCGGGCTTAGAATTCGTACGCACGTATCGACATGATGGGCACCTCGTACAGTATGCACTCGGTCCAGACGCCCTCGATCAAGCACTCAATCTCGCCCATCTCTCCCAGCTTCTCGTCCTGCCCCTTTGGCACGAACTGCATCCGGACCTGCTCCTTGGGGTGCAGCGTGAGCTGGGCGAGGTAGTCGAGGTAACTCTCCGGAAAGTACGGACACGCTTTCGCTAGGGCCTCCCGCTCCTCATTAGTGAGCTTCAGCTCTCCGAGACCTGAAATCAGCCTCTTCTGGAATATCAACGCAAGACGGAGCGCACGGTGGACGTGTTCTTGCACCCAGTCGAAGCACTCCCGCGAGAAGAGCATGTGCGGCGCCCGGTTGGTGAATTTGATAGTGACGTGCGCGTCGGGGAAGTGTCGCAGGACGGCGTTTTGCATCGTCAGCTGCGGGGTGAGCTGCCCGTTCCGAAGTATGGCAGATCGGGGCGCGCACCTTGTACAGATCCGTGTCGAGAATGCTGAACGGTATCTCGACCTCCTCGGGGGGGAGCTCTAGCTGGGACGGCATGATGGCTGGATCGTGGCGATGTCTTACGACAAGTCCCTCTCAGTTGATCGAAAGCAGGTTGTACCGATGCTCTGCGGCTGTCCTGAGACTCAGTGTCGTGTCTGATCGATGAGTGTCAAGCTGATGATATCAGCGTGTATCCTTGTTATCGACTCCAAGTTGGCACAGGTCAACCTCCACCGCACTCGCAGCGATCAAACCGCTTACGTAAGATCAGGTCGTGTCGTATTCTGGCGCTCGTCTTGCTGATGTCGACTATTTCGACCTAGTCTTCCGTCTGTATATCATATCGTTTCGGTCACCATGGTTCGCTCTCGTAAGCTGCTTGAAGCCCTCAATGTCACGTCTCACGCGCAGACGCAAAGACAAATACGACCCAAGCGAATTTGACGCACTATGAGCGCTCACTTCTGCGCAAGGACACGGCCGCCCGGCGACTGGGCCACGACTCCTTCAAGCCCCTTGACCACTGCTACCTTTGTCTAACGCGCGTTTCCGATCCGGTATCATGCTCGCACGGGCACATGTTCTGCCGCGAATGCGCGATATCCAACCTCATCACGCAAAAGGCCGGTATCGAGATGGCCAAGCGCGATCTGGAGGCCTGGGGCGCACGGGAGGAACGGGAGAAGCAGATGGCGCGGGAGAGCGCACGCGAGAGGGTGGTGAAGAACTTTGAGAAGAGTATGGGGCTCGGTGTGGGAGCCAGCATACGTATCGGACCGCCCAAGGATGGTGAGAGGAAGGCCGTGGATGATGACAAGAAGGAAGGAGCGAATGGGTTGAGCAAAGTCGAGGAGCTGGCGAGGAGGGCGGAGGAGGAGGCATTGAGGGCGATCGAGGCCGAGCAGGTCGAGGCGAGGAAGAGCAAGCTCGCGGCGTTCTGGTTGCCTTCCATGGCGCCCGAGGGCCGGTTGACGCCAATCAAGGACGTCAAGCTCGAGACGATGTGCCAGGCCGGCAAGGAGGCACACCCGATGTCGTAAGGGCTCAAAGGAGTTTCTGAGGGTCTGGCTTTTTGGCTGACAGACAGACGCAAGAGCTTGTTGCCTGTTGTTCTGAGCTACCCTACGCCGAAGAGCACAACACCGAGCTGTCCATCATGTACGAAAGAGCTTTCGAATGCGACAAATGCGATACTGCTCTCATCCCGGAAACCTGCCGTGCCTCCAACACCCGCCGAGACGGACGACGAGCCGCCCGCCAAGAAGAAAAAGAAGGGAAAGAAGGACGAGGCACCGTACGTGTGCGGCCACGTTGTGTGCAAGAACTGTGCGGATACGATCGTCAAGCCCGCGGGGCGGTGTTGCGTGTGCGAGGCCGAGGTCGACGATGCGGGAAGGATACCGCTGGGCAAGGAGGGTGAGTTGCACCCCGCGAGAGCTCCTCTGCGGCAAGCAAACGCTGACGCGCAGGAACCGGTTTCGCCGCTGCAGGGGGGTCCGAGGTCAAGCCCGACCGGATAGCTTTCAGGGTTTAGTCGCGCACAGTCCGGCTCTGCACAGTAGATGATGTATATAGTAGTACACGCGGAGATGTCTCACACGATCACAAAATATCAATTCGTCCCTAGTGTTGTCCTTCACGAGTCTTGCCCAGTCCCCGCCAGACGAGCAACGCGGTGAATGCGCATATGGCGGTGAAGACGAAGAACACCCGGCCTTCGCCATGGCGCGCGCTCATGGGATCGCCGGGGTGGGCCGGGCTCGACATGGCGTCGCGCAAGGGCAGGAAGAGGATAGCGATAAGAAACGCGGAGATCCAGGAAAGGGAGAGAGATAAAGATGCCAAAGCGGGGATGCCCTGCACGTCAACTTGCGATCGACTTGCACAGACCAGAAGAATGGTCTCACCGGGGCGGGCACCGTCTCTGACACAAGCAAAAACGGGATCGGGCCGAGGCCGACCGAGTAGGCGACCTAGACGTGAGCCAGTCATCTCTAGACGGAACAAGGCTCACGATGAAAAGTATGATGGCGATGGCGCTCAACACGCTCAGGCCTTTGTTGAGGCCAAAGCCCAGTGAGGCACTCATGATTGCCATACCAGCGATCGACCCCAGCAGAAGCGGGCGTCTGCCCAAGCGCTACCCGTCAGCGGCGCATTTGCTTTCTCGGGGTGCGGGCTTACGTCAACCAGGAAGATCGCGACGACGGTCGTCAAAGCATTGATGAAGGTGATTCCGATGCCGATCGCACCTGCCAGACTCGGCAACAGAGGCTTGAGTACGGGCACCGAGTAAAACATGACGGCGTTGACCCCGCATAGCTGTTGCAGGGCCAGGATCGCGGCGCACAGCAGTGTGGGCCCACGCAGGGACTGGTTCGAGAGGAGTTCTCGGAGGCTGAGCTGGGTCTCGCCGTGCTGCGCCGATGGATTGTCACTGTGATTGGATCCATTGCTTGTTTCAGACAAGAGCGGGGAAGCTGCTATGAGGCGTCAGCGGGGTTCAGACGGTTGTCGCAGCAGCAACTTGCCCTCATCTCTGTCGGGCACGGGAGAAAGACCCTGCTCGTGGTCGTGCTGGTGAGGTACGGGTGAGACCTTGGATGATGCACCGGGCTCGAAGACGTCGCCTGAGGTAACAATCTGTATGCCGGAGACGATCCCCGACAATGCGACGACGTAGCGCCAGTTACCCGGAATATCACCTTTCTGGTCGTCAGCTCACAGCCCAGCGGCGGATAACGACTCACGGCGCCTGTGAAAATCATCCCCGCTGCTTGGGCCGTAAAAAGGCCGATCACGATGGCCATCTGATGCAGCGTCCCGATTTGCCCAGACCGACTCGACAACTGCGGAGACGCCCGCGCGATGACGCTGAGGAAGGGCGGGACGAGGCATATGGCGATACCAGAAGACACGCCCGCCACGAATCTGGCAATTAGCCTACAAGCGGCTCATCCCATGCGACACATACCTTCCCGCCGCGATTAGCAGCCAGTGCGGCGCCATTGTCATGATCAGTGAGCCGAAAGCGTTGAGCCAAGCTGTCCAGACCAAGCCGCCCTTCACGCCTTCCCGCCCGACGAGCCACGAACTGCTGAGACTGCCCAAGAGTCCCCCAACAGTATATATGGCGGTGACTATGCTATATCGGTGCGAGTCGAGCCCCATACACAGCGGCAGGACCGACGCGGGAAGCGTACTGGACGGTAGGCACGTCAGTGAGTCCGCCGGGTAGTTGAGCTCGGACAGATGGAAGCCGTAGTACCATGACGAGCTGGCCTCAGCCGTGTGCGTCCACAACAAACTGCGGTCTGGGGCTTTTGCTCACGTGCAGGCCCACAGGATCGAGTACAACGCCGGCTGTGTGCTCCTTGTGGTCTCCATGGTGATTGTGCGGGATGAAGGGGAGAGGTGAAGATGGAATCAGCGGTGATGACCGGGTAAACCCATGCAGCTGTTGCCGGTCAGTGGGATTGTGGGGGCCCGGACCTAAAGGGGAATCGAGGCTAGAGTGCCACATCGACCTCTTCGCCGGTATGCCCGAGATGGCGCCCCCCTTTGGCGCACGCATTCCCCTCCGCCTCGCCATTCAAACGACGCTCTCCACCAACAACACCTTCCACCCCATTCAACCAACACATCACAACAATGTCCGACCCCAACGACGGTATGTTCAGCTTCAGCCTCCGCCTCAGCATCACTCTCCGTCCTCGTCCCCGTCTCGCAACATCTGTCGATTTCGACGCGGTATAGTAGGATCTTTCCTGGGTCGATCTTTTCGGTTGACGGCGTTTCCTCCTTCTCTCTCCCTCGTGTCGCTCTGTCTTCTCGTGTACGATGCGGAACGGACGCCGAGGCGCGTGGACGCGGTAGACGGCTGTACGCAAGCACGCACACGTTGACCGAGTACGGTTCCCTCCGGCGCCCGATTTTGAGCGGCTCGCCGCACATCCTAATCCTTCCTTGTACATTTGCGAGCTCGAGCTCCTCGGTTCGCGTTTCGGCGTGTTCACCTCTCGTTCCCGCCGTTATCTCCCGCCCTCTTCACCGTACACAAGACGCGCGCGACACCGACTGACGCCATTTACAGCTTGGCAATCCAACGAGAACGGAGGTGACGACTACGGTCGATCGCCCCGCCGAGAGCAGCGAGACGACCGAGACCGAGGTCACAGCCCCGCTCCCGAGCGACGAGGCAGGTCGCAGTCCCCCGCTGCGCGCAACGGCGACTCGAGGCCTACCAGGTGGGTGCCACCGCTGACTGCTCGCGTGGAAAGTTAAACAGCAGGGACGAGGAGAACAACAAGGGCGACAACTTGCACGTCAGCGGTCTTGCTCGATCGGTCACTCAGGTGATGCTCGACGAGATGTTCAACAAGCACGGCAGGGTGAGTGTTGACCGTCTCTGTGATAGCGAGGCTCGTAGAGCTGACAGTCAGGTCTACAAGGCCGAGCTCATGACTGACCCGCACACCCGTAAGTCTAGCTTGAAGTCGACCGGGCGATCGTGGCTGACGGTTGACAGAGGAGTCCCGAGGTTTCGGCTTCGTCAAGATGCACTCCAACGCGGACGCCGAGGCTTGCATCACGGCGTTGAACGGCACCGTCATTGATGGAAAGACCATCACCGTCGCTCACGTCAGTGCAGGAAGTTCCTTCCGGGACTCGTCGCTGACAAACAGGCCCGCCGAGGACGTGCTCGAACCCCCACCCCGGGAAGGTACCACGGTGTCAAGGTTGACATCGGGGGTCCCCGAGGCTACGGCGGCGGATACGGCGGTGGTGGATACGGTGGAGGGTACGGAGGTGGTTACGGTTTGTCGATCGCCTGCTGCATCTGTGTAGACTCGGCTGACGACCAGACCGACCGTACCAGCCCAGGTCCTACGACTCGCGATACGACCGAGGCCCGCCTCCTTCGCGATGTATGTAGTCTCGCCCTTTTGGGGGTCAACTTGGGGCTGACCAGCAGACGATGACCGACCGCGTTACGACGATCGACCGCGATACGACGACCGACCCAGGTACGACGACCGACGCGACTACCGACCGCGCTACGACGACCGAGGACCACCTCCTTCGGACCGGTCAGTATCACGTCGGGACGACGCTCCGCCTCCGGCCACTGACAACAGCAGCTATGACCGAGCTCCTGCCGCGTACGACCGACGAGACGAGCGACCGAGGTACGACGAACGACCGAGGTACTAGGCGTCTGTTTTGTAAGCGGGAAGGGGGATATTGCCGTCGCTCGTTTGTACGTGACAAGTGTGACTATCAAAAGCGTCCAGTATGCAGCAAGTCTGCTGTGTCTTTACCTGTCTCTTCTACCTTTGGCGACAATGCGAATGAGATGAATGTGTGGCATGTTCGATCTTTGGTGGAGCACATCTGACAATGATACATATGGTTCGCTCTCTATATCCGAATTCTGGTTGTCTACAACGGCTGAGTCGTCATGTTCATTATTCGTTATGCTCGCATCTCGACCGAAGTCGTCGGGCCCGGCGGGCTGCTAGATGACCGTGCGGGCACCGACGTACCGCTATCCCCGCCGATCCCGAACCACCCTTCAAAGAAGCCAATCTTCCTGCCCCGGCTTTGCGGCCTCGCATGCGTTGGCTTCGGCGCAACCACTTCGACCCTTCCCCTCTCCAGCACGAGGACCTTGGAATCGTCCTTTGATCGCGGCCTACCGCGCTCTTCCTCTGATTGGTCCGAGCCCACCTCCTTGACGCCCACGATTGGCTCCGGCGCCGCGAGCGTCGCGCCCGTCGACGAGAGGGGCGAGCAAGCCGACGCCGCGTCCGTCGGCGTGTGCTTGACATCGAGCACCGTGCGCAGGACGCCGTAGCCCCTCGGATCGGACAGCGTGATGGTCACGTGCGGCGGGGGCATTAGCGTCGCTGAGGAGGTGACGGTAGCGGGTGCGGGCCGCTCGAGTGAGACCTGCCGCGAGAGCGGGTGAGGTCTGCGCGGAAGGCGCGAGGTCGACGCTGTTCGGTGCGCCGAAGGCGACAAACCCGTGGGGGTCCGCCGCTGCCCGTCGACAGAGTGCGCGCGGGACGGCGGGTTCGGGCGCCTGGGCTGATTGTCCACTGGGCTTGCCACTTCCGCGGGGGTCGGGACGTCCGGCACGCCCTCCTGCAACGTCGTCAAGGGCGATACCTGCCCCAAGATGGGGTTCAGCGGCATGCCATGCATGTGCACTGGCGAGACCGGTAATGCCGGGCTCGTCGTCGTGGCTGTGGCGGTCGACGTGACCGACGTGTCCGTCGAGCTCCGCCTGGACGACGGCATGCGGCTCAGGCTGGGTCGGACGGGCTTCTCCACCTCGATCCGCGCCCAGCATTTCAGGTACCAGCTGTACTCGCCCCCGCCGTCCCGGCCCTTGTTCCCCGGCGTACGACTGGGTGAGCGCCGGTGGTTGGCAAGATGGGGCGGGACGGACGCAGCGCGTTTCGGGCCAGAAAAAAGCGAGCTAACCCAAGAGGCCGGGGATTCTTTCCGCGTCTCCTCGGCGGCGGGTGGGTCCGCGAGGTAGTCGTGGGACGGCGGCGGGCAGGGTAAGACGAGCTGGATCATTGTGTAGCGCTCTCGATCGGTGTCGCGGTTGGTGGGCTCGCCGTGGACGTTCGATCCTGACGAGTCGGTATCCGAGTTGTTGGTCGAGTGCACCGAGTGCGCGGAGGAGAGGCAGTGATACAAGACCCCGCGCGAACGCAGGATGTACTTGACGTAGCTCAGGACCTTCCTCTCGCTCACGGCGGTGGGGTTTGACAGCGTGATCGGACCGGCGACCGCGCCGGCCGGGTCGTGCTCCATATACAGCGGCAGCGTATGCTTCACGTCTGTCGGCAGGAACGACAAAGTCTTGAACCCCTCTTGCCCATCGCGTCCATGCTGCTCCACCCGGCGGCGCGTCTCCTCGCTGACGTCGTAGGCGTCGAAATGCCACATCCGCTTCGTCCCGTCGATCTCCAGAAAGTCGCGCAGGGCTTTGCGGACCTTCTTCCACGCTTGCACCTCGACCGCTTTGTCCTCGTCTGACAGCTCAGGCGCCACGTATTTGCAGGGCGCAGAGGGCGGATAGAGCTCATCGATCTCTTGCAGCCGATCCAGCACACGGTCACGCATGACGTGGATGGACTTGTGCGAGGGGCCGATGGGATACTTGACGTCCAGGAGGAGAGAGAGAACGGTGAGCGCGATGCACCAGATGTCCAGCTCGGGCCTGCGGTCAATGACGCCCCCGGGGCAGAGGCGAGGGCGACGTACCCGTAGTATGATATCTCGCCTGGAGGGTGGTTCAGTGCTGTGACGATTTCTGGACTCTGACCGTCAGTGCCGATATCAGAAGGTGGTCAAAGGAGCAACTCGCATGGAAGGCTGGGCTGCCGCAGCAGGTGGTCAGTTTCGGTTCACTGGCCGAGTAGTGAGTCGCAAGGCCGAGATCTGGCTGTCAGGACACTGAAGAGCTTTCCATCGAGGTACAACTACCCACCTAAGAGCAACAGGTCGCCGGTGTCTTCGTCGATGAGGATATTGTCGCCCTTGAGATCCCGGTGGACGACCCGGCCGCCGGAATGCAGGCAATCCCGTGTGACCGATACGAGCTGATCGAGGATGTACGCTGCCCGACTGGGCTTGAGCCGGGTCGGATGTGACGATAGGGGGATATGGGATGCAGCATATTGCTCTGCCGGTCAGCTCAAGGTTCACCTCGCCACCTGTCGAACACACCAATGAGGTAGAAGTGGCCTGCGGTCCTGATCGACCCGTGGACGCCGACCAGACAAGGGTGTATGGGCACCTGGGCAAGCAGCGTCGGCTCCCTCAACAATCTCGCAGCGATGAGGGGATGGTGCGGGTGCAGCGCGGTATGCTTCAGTGCGTACTGCCGTCAGCATCGTCTTCCTCGTTACCGACACGAGCATTCGGTCGACGTACGTCTTTGCCCTCCGTGTCCGTGACCTTGTAGACCGTGCTGAATTTCCCCCGGCCCAGCACTCCGCCTTCAGCAGCAGGCAGGAAGCGGTACGTCTCGATGCCGCGCATCAACAGCGCATCCGGAGATCGGGACCGACAGGGCTCATGGCGGATCTGACATCAGCCGTCGTTCCCGGCACGAGGTGCCGAAAAGAGGATATGATTGTCGGTGCTCGTCAAAGCTGAGCTCACCCGTGTGCACTGCTCCCAGCTCAACGGCTCTGTGCTAGTCTGGGCCCTCTCTCTCGACCGATAGCGCCCTCCCGACCGTGAGCGCGGCAACGGCTCGTCATCCACCCCGTAGACATAGAGCGTGCCTGCCCCAGGCGGCCCAATATCCTCCTTCTTCTCCCTCTTCTTGCCCTTCTCCTTGTCTCTGCCCCGCGATCGGTCCCGTGTCCTGTCTCTCTCCCGTTCGCGTTCTCGCTCGCGCATCGGCGTAGTCGCCCTTGTCATCGACAGGCCAGCCTTCTAAGGCCGTGCCGACCTGTTATCTTCACTCGGATGCGGGGCTGGATCGACTGTTGGATGTGCGGGTGTCGGCGCGCGTTGGAATGCTGATAGAAGACGACAAGATAGGTGTGTGTATGTACAATGACGGGCGAAGCGACACCGATTCGATACAACTGTGAGGGTCTTCTTTCTCGTGTCAGGCAGGGCGTGGTAGATATGAAAGGATCAACGAATGGGTCCTGCTCGGCACAGCAGACCGAGGATCCTCGAGCTCAGACTTACGTACGTGACGAGCGCCCACCCTCGACTTGCCGCAATGTTGCTGCTTTGCACTTCTGGTGGTGGTGGTGCTGCTGCTGCTGCTGCTCCTGCTGCTGCTCCTGCTGCTGCTCCTGCTGCTGACGCTCATCCTGGCAGTCTACCCGTGCCGTGCCCTGGCGCAGCATCGCACCGAAAACCTTGCGAACCCGTGCCTGTGGAGGACCGAGGTCAACGTGGCGTCGTCATATCTTCCAGGCCCTTTGGACAAGACGTGGCTCGTCCAGCTGATTGGGCCGTTTGGCCTGTCTGATAAGACTGCGCGATCCCGGCGGGGGAGCGAGCAAAGGCTTATCTTGAAACGAGAGCGCCCTGCTCCAGAGGACGTCATCATTTCAACCATAAACAGTTTCCCACCCCGCCGGCCCGGTCTCCTGTCCTCCGCGGGTCCGCCTACCCCGTCCGATGCATCAAAAACTTAAGCGGAGTCACCGATTGCGTGCCCGGACTGGCGTCAGTGTCCGCAAGCGAGGCGGAACACCTCTGGGCACCGATAGATCCGTCCGCAGGTCCGCGCTCCGTCTTTACCGGAAGCAAATGCCAGCTTGCTCCTATGAAAAGCTTCCCCTGGTGAGATGCCTTAGCGAACACATCAGCGATCGACACGCCTCGTCTTCACACCCGGACAGTGCCCAAGCTCCAAGCGATGTTGGCCACGGGAGCGGGGGTGTATCCGTCTCGCTTGCATCGCATCCGCTCACATGCCCAGTGGCTCTCTCGTACGCGTAGCGTGAGAATGCCGCAATCCCGCCATTCATGCTATCATATGAGGTTCGTTTACACATGTCGGGGTCATGACGAGAGCAGAATATCCCAGACGGATCATATTCTACTGTACAGCACAAAGAAGAAGCATATCTCCACCTGTGCCTGCCTCTTCCTCCCGCCGTGCCGCCTGGCCGTACCTTGCCCTCGCTTGCGTTCGCTTCGCTTCAAACATGTTCTGAAGCCACATTGTCCTGCTAGACTGGTCTACAGCACTCACACCCTGCCGCCACTGCCGGCTCGCTTGCTTAGACCCCGCTCGAGTCCGTTCGAATTCCCGCCTACCCGCCCATTACCGTTCACCACTGTCGACGGCTCATGTCCGTGTCCTGCTGCTGCCGCGACCGACCACGCATGGCCCGGGCTGTCACCTGCAACAGGGTGGACAGCGTGGCCGTGGTGGCCGTGGTGGCCATTGAGACCGGTGTGGCCGACGTGACCAGTGTAGTCGAGGTGGCTGGCGCTGATGTCGCGTTCGTGAGCGGTGGTCGAAGGCGCGATGCCCGATTGTAGCAGCTCGAGCACGCCTGGCAGCAGACTGTTTTGCCTGCAGAGCAAGACCAACTCCTTGCCATTCCTGACCTCGACCATGCCGCTTGTGCGTTCCTGCTCGTCGTCTCCAACGCCGTCGCCGGCGCCGGCGTACTGGTCTCTCGCCATGATGTCGTTTGACTCATTCGCTCCCGTCAAGGCGAGACTGACCGAACCGCTTCGCTGCGGACGGCCAAGGATATCTCGAGCCGCCTTGTCGTCTTTCGTCTCGGGCGGAATGAGGGCATCCCGAAGCACCTGCAGCGATACCACCTCGGCCGCACGTCGCACCGCCGCTCGGGGGTGATCGGCGGTGACGGTGCGCGCAGCCTTCGTCGCACTAATCTGCCTTTGAAGCACCACCGCCCATTTGCGTCGAATCGCAGTGTCGGCAACTGAGAAGCAGTACTTCCGTCTGAGGCCCGTATGCGACGCAAAGCCGACCTGGAAAGTGTGCTTCATAAACGCCCGCTCCACCGTGATCGTTCGGGTATTGCCCACGCTGGCGTAAACCGCCCTGCGGGTCAGCATGATTGCGAGGTTCAGCATTTACGACGTACGCGTTGGCGCCAGACCGATCAAACAGGATCGACTTGGTCCCGAGGCTCATACCCCTCACCCTGAACTTCTGCTCCCGCCCGCGCCCAAAGTCCAGCAAGTCGGGCTGGAACTCCAAGCCCTCGCCCAGCAGTCGGATCTGGAATCGCCCGTCCCGCTCTGGGATGCGCAAGACGATCTCGTCCGACCACTCCTCATACGTCATCTTGGGAGGCAGTCTCGAAGGGACCATCTCGACCTGACGGCCATACTTGCGCTCGTGGCTTGACGTCAGGGCCTGATTGATGCGCGCCGTCTTGAGCGAGGCGTATATGTCGGACAGCAAGGACGGGTGAACGAGTTGATGCGGGTCTTTTGACTGGAAGGCGGAAATGACGAGGTCGAGCGTGATCGCGTGGTTTGGCAGCGCAAAGCCGTACATCCCATATAGCGAGTCGTTGAGCTGCATGATCCACAGAACGAGGTCCTCGGCAATGTCCCGCGAGTACGAGATGATGTCTCGATTAGCCTCAAAATAGCGGTGAGCGAAGCCGCGCAAGAGCGTCTCGCCCGCGGTGGGGTCCCCTGGTAGGCGCACCGCAAGCAAGAACATGCGCAGGGCGTCGTCGATGCGGATCCCTGAGAAGTGAAAGCGATCGACAAATGCCCGCATCAGGCGGTCATTGCCCGCTAGGAGCACGCCGATCTGCGTGCGATCCAGCTCGGGCGTTTTGAAGATCAGGCTCGCGAGCGTGACGGCGTCGACGCGGGGGTTGGACCGTTCCACAAGATACTTGCACGCTGCGACGGGGTCTTGGGCGAACTGCTCGATGAAGCTCTGTACGACGGCATGCCGAGGTGGCTCGGATGTCGGCTCGTCTTCGAAGCCGGATATCGCCAGCTTGTCGAGCGAGACCACCCACTTGACCAGGAACTTCATGTCGAGTGTGGCCGTCGTGCCGTGCGTGATGATCGGCTTGGTGATGACCAAGATATCATTGAAGAGGAACAAATAGCGGTCTTTGGCGGTCTGCGGTCAGCTTCGTCGTTCAGAGCTTGAACCGCTTACGTGAGCATTGACCACCTGCAGGATCTGTGTCGAGAGCAGCAGCTTTCGCGGCGGGTCATCGAGGATATCAGGTCGAGCGGGATCATCCGGGCCCAGCTCGAGCAGGTCATCCATTCTGCGCAGGATCTCCTTTGACTTGTCCGGCAAAGAGGGCGCAGCACCTCTGGCTGGTTCGTCCTCCCCTGCGGGCGAAGCCGGATTGTCCAATCGTTGCGTGTGCGCCGTGAACCTGGTCAGACGGCTTCCCTCTTCACTCATTTCCGGCACGACCGATACCGAAGGCGAGGCGGACCGATGTCGACTGGGTTTGCCCGCCGGCGGGGGGCCAGCGAACGGGTCGTGATCGGGCGCCGAGACTTCAGCCGATGCATTGCGCGCATGCAGGGATGCGACCTCCGACGAGCTGCCCTGCCGGGACATCCCGTTCGAGCTATTATGTCGAGACACACCACTGGAAGAGCGAGGCGTGTTTGTCTGGCCGAAAGCCTTGGCCAGCCAGCCTTTTTTGCCGACGCTGTCGTCGGAGCCTCGTCTCGACTCTGGTGAAGTAGGAGGCAGGGGTAATGAGTATATCGAGTCTGCCGCCACGTCAGTTCGATTCTGGCTGGGCACTGCCGAGTCGGAGACTTGATGGAACAGTTTTGGCGGGTCTGGCAGCACATCACTCTTGGCGCCGAGCCCGGCGATGCCAGGGAAAGGCGAGAGCTTTGAGCTATGGATGCGGGGGTCGTGCGGCGCAGCTCGAGGCAGCCACGGCACAGGCGAGGGCTCCGAAGACAGCTGATGCTGCAAGAGAGCGCTGTTCGGGCTTGACTCCGCTTGCTTCTGTATCGACGGCGAGAGGGAGCTGACAGAGGGTTGGTGCTTGACATGATGGCCAGAGCCGGCAGGTGATCCTCGAGCCAGACTCCGCATGGCGCTAGCCTGACTCGGCGATAGCGAAGACTCGGATTCCCGCCTGCTGAAATTTTGAAAAGCGTTCGATAGCGATTTAGGGCTAGTTGAAACACCTTCGGTCGCGCTCGAAGCAGATGATCGTCTTTTGTTGATGGCCGTGCGGATCTTCCCGCCCAGCTTGACCGAGATGCTACCGGACTTCTTGTGGTACCGCGGATCGCTAGGCACCGTCTGGTCTTCCGGACCGCCAACTTCTTCCCAGGACATGACACTCGTGCGGTGCGAAGCACCTGGCGGGGTCGACGAAGCTGATGATTGGCTGGGCGAATGCTGGGCTGGCTGCACGTGCTCGTGCGACGGACCGGGCGGACTCTTGGCCAAGGGCGAGTCATCGAAGGTAGCATCTGAGGTAAGCGGGGTTCCGCGTACAGTCGTTCGCGCTCACGTGGTTCCCGTGCCGGCGTGCCCCAACCACTTCCGCCGGTGTCTCCGACCTCACTCGGCCACGCATCCGCCTTGCCGGCACCATTTCCGCCCATCACGAACATCATGCTTCCCAGTCCGTCTCTCGACATGACACTCTCTCCCGGACTTTGCCCCTGCAGTGTAGCCTCGGTTGAAGACGAGGCCTGAGGCGTATGTCTTATCGGTGTGGCATAGCTGGGTCGAGGTAGAGCTAGCGGCTCAAGCGCTTGATGTATGCTAGGATCGTGAATGTGCTCTTCGACCTCGTCTTGTCTTCGCGAATCGTCTTCCGATCGAGGGATCGGCTCAGTGACAGTACCGACCGCTCCACGAGCAGTCCGACTAGACAGTGAGCGTCGAAGATGCGCTTCATACTCGAAAGCCTCCTCTGCGGAGCGGGTGGTCGACCGTGAGTTTGGTCGATCTGGCACGCCGAGCAGGTCGTTTGTTGGAGTCGAGGAGAAAGTTGCAGCAGCGTGGTCCGCTGGCGAGCTGCGGTGCAAGACCGGAATGACATCTTGCGATATCGCTGGCGTTGCGTCGTCACACGCTTCCGTTTTTGGCTCGTCCTCGGCCTCGTGATCATTCTCGTGGTCATCCGGGCGATCTGCCGCGGCTCGCTTTTCCTCCCAGAGCCTTCTAACCTCTTCTTCCTCTTGCTGCCGAGCCGCTCGCCTCTCCCCCAGCCTCATGACCATCCGCCTGCCCACCGCGCTGCGTCGCTCTTCGCCCATATTCGAGCTGGACACGGTGAAGCTCCTCTGCAGCCGCGGTCTCGGCAATGCCAAAGTGTCGGCTGCTTCTGTTTTTGGTTCCGCCTCCGCTTCCTTGGCCGGAGGACCGAGACCCAATGACCGCTGCGCCAACGGTCCGAGCGTATCGGCGCGCTGCAGACCCGGATGCGAAGGAAGCCGTTTGATCGTGAGATCTTCTTCCGACGGCGTATCCCTTCCCCCGGTCAGCTTCGACATGGCATGTGCGCGCGCCATGGCCGAATTCGAACGTTGCAGACTGCGCAGTTCGCCCAGGCTGGGCAGCGGGGAGGGCGTATTGCGTCCGCTTGGTGGGTGCTGGCCGTTGAACGTAGGGATGGGCAGACCGGCAGGCGAGAGGGAAGGAAGGTAAGATTGGGCCAGCTGCATGGCTGTCCAGTCCGGGTGACCATGTACCGGCGTGCCATAGAAGGGCGAGGATGACTGGTATGCGCCTGCGAGAAGAGGTGGAGTCGGCATATGGTACGACGACGATGCCGATGCGGAACGCTGCATCATTCCCCCTCCCATCCCATAGTGGTCGAAGGCGGAAGGTGGATAGCCGGAGGGTGTCACTTGAGGTGACGGGTAGAATTGCGCGTGGTTGAATCGGTCCGTAACGGGCGAAGGGGAGAGCACCTCCTGCACTTCGGCGGGGGAAGGTGACGCGATGGGACGGGCGAGAGATGCATAGTTCGGGGTTAGAGAGCTGGGTCCTGCTTCGGCGTTCCCTGTGTCGACAGGCGGAGGGCGTTTCCCTCCTGGTGTTCGAGGCAAGGAAGCAGCCCTTTTGAGCTTGGCGATAGCCTGGGAACGGACTTCGGCCGTGGTTGGCGGTGAATTCGGACGAGAGGGGTCGCGCGAGTTGCGACGAGAGGTCGAGGCGTAGAACCTCGTCGGGGAGGTCGAGCCTGAGCCTGCCATGACGGGGAAGGGTGATGTGGAAATGGTCTATTGCAGTCGCAGCGAAGAGGGCCGTCGTGGTGAGAAGAGAGAGCGAGGTACGAGAGGCGAGGGCGCGAGGTGCGGTCTGTGGGTGTGATCGCTGTTGTTCACTGCATGATCGTGCGAGGCGGCGTTTTTGGTGTCCCGTTCGTCTTCTACACGTCCTATCCGAGTGTTTGGTGAATCGAGGTGATCACTTTACGGTCAACGTGCGTACATGTTGTCCTTCTCTACGAGATGATGCACAACCTTCAGGCACCGGTCGCACCCGAACACTCGACGCTCGACAACTCGACGGAACCAAATTTCCCCGTGAACCCATCCCTGCCTCCCTGCCTCCCTGCCCACCTTTGCGTGTGTCTACACGTTGTATCCCACTTGCAACGACGAGGTAGAGCGCCCCGAGCCGCGCCATGATCACCCTCACCCCTATATCGGCCTCGGCCTCCTCCTCATCATCGTCGGAGCCGATATGTTACCTGCTCGAGCTGGACGAAGCGCGCATCCTGCTCGATCTCGGACAGAGAGATTACCAGGCCAGCGCACAGCAAACGTCATGGGAGTACGAGGAGAAGGTCCGAGAGTGAGTCAAGCATGATCTATGAGCGTCTAATGCCAGACTCGCTCCGACGCTTTCGCTCGTGCTGCTCTCTCACTCGCCCTCAAACTACCTTTCCCTGTACCCGTACGCCCGAGCCCACTGGGGATTGACATGTCCAGTGTACGCCACGCAGCCGACTGTGGAAATGGGTCGGGTCGTTTGTCTGGCGGATGTCGAATCATGGCGGAGCGAACACGCCGTAGAGGACGAAGCACAGCCGGTGAAGCAAGAGACCGAGACAAATGGGGATGACGCCGAGATGGGCGAAGGAACGGTCGCGGTCCTTGACAAAGGCAAGAAGCCGCTCCGCGGCCCGTTCGTGCCGACAGTCGAGGAAGTGCACGAAGCGTTCGACTGGGTCAAGGCAATACGGTATAACCAGCCCTTGCATCTAGGCGGTGAGCTGCACACTACGCTGCGGAAGGCGCAGCATTAATCCCTAGGCGACCTGTCACATCTCCTGCTTACGCCTTTCCCGTCCGGACATACGCTCGGAGGAACACTGTTCAAGATTCGTTCACCCACCTCGGGTACCATACTGTATGCGGTGGGCATCAATCACACGGGCGAGCGGCATCTTGACGGGATGGTTGGTGGTGCGTCGGCTGATTCATGGGCAAGCCAGGATACGGCTGACGACAGGCCAAGGCGGTGCTTCTGGATACGCCGAGGAGATTCTCCGTCCCGACCTGCTCATTGTCGAAGGTGGAAGGAGTCAGGTCGTGAACGCCAAACGGCGAGATCGGGAAACAGCTCTCCTAGGTGAGTGATTCCAGCCTGATGCCCAACTTACCGCAGATTTGATCACGTCAACATTGCAATCGACTCACTCTGTGCTTATACCCGTCGACGCTTCGCCTCGACTGCTTGAGCTACTTGTACTGCTCGACCAACACTGGACGTTCAAGCTACAACCCAATCCACTCTCGCCATTCCCTCCGCAACATATGTGGCCGTACCCATTGTGCCTTGTCAGTCGGACAGGTCAAGACATGGTCAATTTCGCTCGGAGTCTGATAGAATGGATGGGCGGAGTTGTCAAAGATCTGGGCGAAGAGGAGGTGCTCCAGAAGAGGGGTAAGCGGAAAGGCAGGCGCCTGAAGAAGGATACCCTGGGTTCGGAGTACGGCGCGTTGGACTTCCGGTTGGTACCGGCTCTGAATTGTCGAGCATACAGCTTATTCGCAGAAACGTGCAATTCTTCGCCTCGCCCGAGGAGCTCGCCTCGTCGTACCCACTGCAACGGCCGAAGCTCGTCTTGGCTATCCCGCCCTCTCTGTCGCACGGCCCGTCTCGGTGGCTGTTCACCTCGATGGCGGGAGTCGAAGGCAACGTCATCTTGCTCACAAATCGTGGCGAAGATTCCACCCTAGGGCGGGACCTATATGACCGGTGGGAAGCGACCCAGGATGATAGCGCCAAGTGGGGCCGTGGACGCATAGGTCATATACAGAACCTCGATGGCCAGCTAAAGTTAGAGGTGGGTCGGGCGATGACGGCTCTCGCTGACGATAGATGAACCTCAAAGTGCCGCTAGACGGGCCGGAGCTGGAGGCACACCTCGAGGCGGAGCGGCTGCAGAAGGAGAAGGAAGCGGCGCACCAAGCTGCTGTCGATCGATCGCGGCGCATGCTGGAGGCTGACGACCTCGACACCGACTCGGAATCAGGTTCAGAGGCAGACGAGGACGCCGCGAACGGGATCATTATCACCCAGGCGGATCCGGATCCGGAAGATCGGATGCAGATGAGCTTCGACATCTACGTGAAGGGACAGCAGACGAGGGTCGGGCGAGGGGCTGTCGGGGAAATGGCGAGGTTCCGAATGTTTCCGTCGATTGAGCGGAGAGGGAAGAAAATCGACGAGTACGGCGAGGGGATTGATTTGGGCTTGTGGATTCGAAGAGGGCGGGAGATAGAGGAGGAGGGTGAGACGGAGGAGGTCAGGGAGGGCAAGCGGAGAAAGCTGGAAGAGGAGGAGAAACAGGTCCGTCTGGCCGGGGGACGGCGGCGATGTGCTGTCCGACGCTGATCTGCAGAAAGCTGCGCCTGAGATCCCGAGCAAGTTCATCAGCGATACGATAAGTGTCGACCTCAAGGCTTCGGTCTTTTACGTTGACATGGACGGTATACACGATGGACAGGCCATCAAGACGATCATCGCGGATCTGCAGCCGCGCAAGCTGGTAAGTGGAACGGAGATCTCCGTAGGGTTGCCGTGGCTGATCGGCAGATCCTCGTACGGTCCAGTAAGGAGTCGACGCAATCGCTGCTGGAGCATTGCAAGACGACATCAGTCACGAAAGACATCTTCGCGCCCGCGACAGGCGAAGAGGTAAAGATCGGAGAGCAAATCGCAAGTTATTCGATCATGCTGGGCGACAGCATCGCGTCCCGTCTCAACGCCAAGTGGTCAAAGGTGAGTCTGTGTTCCATCTGCGTCATTTTCTGTCGCTCACGCCTAGTTCGAGGGCTACGAGGTGGCGATGGTGGATGGCCGTATCGCATTTTCGGCAGGATCAACGGTCCCGCTGGTGGAGGACGTGCACGTCAGGCTGCCTCCTCGTGAAATCAAGCCTGACGCCGAGAGCACCGTCGCTCCTGCCCAAATTGAGGGCGCCGAGCAGGCAACGTCCGGCGAAGAGGTCAAAGACGATATCATTGTCAAGACCGAGCCGGGCACAGAAGTCGCCGTGGTGGGCGAGACGGCGTCACAAGCCCTCGTGGCCGCGCCGCAGCCCGCTGCAAAGGGCGTCTTACCTGGCTCGCTGTTCGTCGGGGATTTGCGGCTGGCAAACCTCAAGAACCGCCTCTCCGCGCTTACGCCGCCCATCGCGGCTGAGTTCGCGGGCGAGGGTGTCTTGATATGCGGACCGGGAATACAGAAAGGCCAACAAGCGAAGGGGGGAAGTGTCGTCGCGGTCAGGAAGCTGGGTGAGGGGGAGATTGTGATGGAGGGCGGGTTGGGCAGGACGTACGAGACGGTCCGGAGGGAGTTGTATAGGGGTTTTGCGCGTGTCGTAGCTGGGTAGTATAGCATTCGCCATGCATTGTCACGTTGTGCCGATCCATGAGCGCTTCCTGAGCCGGTAAGATTCATTCGACAAGGCGAACCCATTGCTCTCCCTGAAGGGCAAGAGCCGTCGTGAATCCAGCTGTCCGCTAAATGACTCGGGCCAACCGCTCTCTCCAAGTGCCGTGCCCGAGGCGGGCGAGAATTAACGCCAACAGGTCCGCTGCATACGACTACACGATCCCGAGCAGATTCCCACAGCTTCGGTATCACACAAGCTCCAAAAGCAGCTGCTACAGAGCCTGAGTGACCGCCGAAGACACCTGGATCGCCACTCGCCAGTGGCAAAGGTTACACCTTGCCTCGTAGCATCGGACGGTCCCCTTCCTGCCCCTCTGAGTACCCCTTGGCCCAGATTTTGTACCTTAGGTACCCAGACCATGTTTCCAGGGCAGTCGACCGAAGACTAATCCGGTGACAGAACGTACGAGGCTCCTGGAGGCACGTCGCCGCTAGAGGGTTATCTGAGAGCACCAGAGAGCCTGGACATGTACATACAGAGAGAGCTCGCTCTCTTGGATGGGCCACCGTGTGCATCAGCCACATGTCTCAAAGCTGAGAGCAAAAGGGCATC
The DNA here is from genome assembly GCA_019857685.1 of Papiliotrema terrestris. Taxonomy (NCBI): domain Eukaryota; kingdom Fungi; phylum Basidiomycota; class Tremellomycetes; order Tremellales; family Rhynchogastremaceae; genus Papiliotrema; species Papiliotrema terrestris. Next base: position 5,094 of record JAHXHD010001237.1, on the reverse strand, counting down.
AATTGGGGCAACATACGGACATGCAGGGACGCTAGATATGGGTAGCGAAGATCAAAAATAACCCTCGGCCGGGCCATCGGCAAAAGGTAGAACGCAAGGAGGGGATCGAACCCCCGATCTACAGATATTCTGTTTCTCGTACAAACGTCGAAGTCTGTCGCCTTACCACTGGGCCACTCGCGCTTCCATGTTGGCATGAAACGGCGAGTGATATAAACTGTGTGTGGGGTCATAGGGCTTAAAAAGAGAAAACGCAAGGAGGGGATCGAACCCCCGATCTACAGATATTCTGTCTTTCGTACAAACGTCGAAGTCTGTCGCCTTACCACTGGGCCACTCGCGCCTTGATATTAGCAGTTTATCCGACAAAGATATATACCATTTGCGCTCCCAAGACGGCTCCAACGCAAGTTGCGACTCCCAACTTCCAGCAATGTTCACCCCACAGCTGGCGTCTCGATCCTCCATGATGTTTCCTCCCATTGTCAAGACATTCCAGACCTCAACGCTGCCCGCGCTAGCCCCCATAGAGTTCGACATGGCCGCTTGCATGCTGAGGGCGACCTGATTCCGAGGCTACACACAGTGTACAATGCCTATTTGGTTCCGCCTCCATTGCGCGTGCCTGGCCCGTTGTGATGGGCGCGTATTTACGGTATATTCGTCCGATCACAGCATCACACCACCGGCCATGCAGAGCTTGAACGCCTTTATGGTCAACTTGATCGCCTGATCGTCAGTGTTGCACCTATCATCTCAGCCATCGATGTACCGGCAGACGCTGTCGATCCTCGCTCTGGCGTGCTTGGGCGTGGTGTTCGGCCAACAGTGCTCGCAATACGGCAATGTATCGGGCAGCGGATGTCTCTGTCCCCCGGGGTTCAACGCGCGAGGAAGCGGGGACAACACTTGCGCCCTGCCCGTCTGTGGAGGCAGCCTGTACGATCCTGGCGCCGCTGCGCCGGGTGGGGATGGTGGCTTTGGCAATCTGAGTCTGGGCGATGGGGGCTGCGCGTGCTCTGATGGGTGGCTCGGACCGGCGTGCACGGGTAAGTGTGTCGCTGTGGATGGTCCTTCCCCGTCCACATACGTGAGGGCTGGATCGATCACTGATGGCAGTCTGCTCATCCTCTCAGTCCTGCCAGACATCCCTGAGCCAGTACCTCAACTCGTCCAACTCGCTCTCGTCCGGAGCGCTCAACAACACGCTGACATGCTCCAAAATACCCACCGCATACGCCCTCTCCCAGATGTCGTGCAACGTCGTGGCGCAGCTGCTCCAGCAGCTCTTCCCCTTACCCTCAACACTCACCATTACCCGATCACTCAACTCGACATTGGCCCCCGGCGGGGCAACGACCCTGACAGACGCGGGGCTCAGCAATGGAGATGGAAAGGTGTACGCCCAGCTGTGGTATGATGGCGTCGAGCAGTTTTACTGTCTCGCGGATGGATGTGAACAGACAGTCAAGGAGGACGGCTCGGGTGGAGTGAACGCCTCTACATGGGTCTGCCCGCAGTTGAGCTGCACATGCCGGACCAATACCGATTTCTGCGGGCGGAACCAAGTCGTAAGTGCCGGCCTTATCCCCAGGGCATATACTGATGCCAGTCCGTATCGCAGAACCTTACGGGCGCGATCAACACCCTCCGAGGTCCGCTAACGATCGACTGCTCGGGCTCGAGCGTCGGAGCATGCTCATTCAACTCGCCCTTCCTCCAGGCGATATTCGGCTCGTCCGGCCTGGGCCTTAGCGGCTGCACGTTTGGCGAATGCGTGCAGCAGTACGTCATAGATGAAGCACTGGGCATAACAACGGCATCGAATGGTGGAGAAAGCCTTAGCGCAGGCGTAATAGCTGGGCTGGCGGTTGTAGGCGCGATCCTCCTCGCCTTGCTTGGTCTGCTCGTGTGGGGTATGGTGCAACAGCGAAAGGCGAAGAGGAACATGGTGACGGATGGAACACTGCCGAAGAGTGGTGGGGTAGGCGTGAAGTGGACAGGAGTCGGATACGAGGTCAAGTCTACCCGGCGGCCATATGATCGGGCTGTAGCCTGGCTCAAAGGGTCCGGCAGAGAATGGGTACCGGTCTCGGAGGGCGAAGCGGCACGAAGTACAGGTGGCAAGGTCGTCCTGCGGGATGCGTGTGGGACTATACCCGCCGGAGGGCTCGTTGCGGTGCTTGGTCCTTCTGGAGCCGGAAAGTCAACGCTGGTCGATATACTGGCTGGCAAGAGGAAAGCCGGCCGTGTGGAGGGGAATGTCGGGTTCAACAAAACGGGTGGCGGGAAGGTCAAGATTGGATATGTCGACCAGGTGCGCAACCTGCATGCGCAACAGCGATAAGCTAATAATCCAGTCTGACGTACTCTCGCCGACATCGACGGTACTCGAGACTCTTCTCTTCGCAGCCAAGCTTCGACTACCCGAGTCGGTCCCGAACGATATCAAGGCTCAACGGGCGCAGATCGTCCTGGAACAGCTTGGCTTGGAGCATGTTGCGCATACTAGGGTGGGGTCTACCGAGCATCGCGGCATCTCTGGCGGAGAGATGCGGCGGGTGTCCATCGGGATCGAGCTCGTCGCTGCCCCGGATGTTCTGGTTCTGGATGAGCCGACGTCCGGGCTCGACAGTGTCTCCGCCGCCCGACTGATCAAGTTGCTGAAAGCTCTGTCGCAAGGCGAGAACAAGACAACCATTATCGCGAGTATACACCAGCCCTCTTCCGCGCTATACCAGACTTTCGACCTCGTCGTGCTGCTCGCACAGGGTCGACAGCTGTACTTCGGGCCAGGGGGGAACAAGGCGGCAGATTATTTCGCTGCACGTGGTCGGCCATGCCCGCTGGGTTACAACGTCGCGGATCATCTGCTCGAGATCGCCAGTGCGCCCCTAGACGGCCTACCTACGGGTCCAGCTGCGGTAGTCATAAGCGACAACGGCTTGAAAGCCGGTGCGAACCCCGCGAACGACACCAGCACGTCCAGTAGCGGAAGCCAGCACAACGACAAGCCGTCGCTTGATCGCGGATTGACAGCGGATCTGGGCGACACTCCTATGGCGGAGAAGTCTCAGCCGATGTCCTACCCGCCTCAAGCGTTGTTGAAGAATGAGCAAAACGTCTCCGGCGGTGATATCGACCTGGCAGGTCTAGGTGATGATGGTCACAGCACGAACAAGGAGTCGAAGTGGCTGCCGAGGAGTCAGTGCGCCACGACGTTCCTGACTCAGCTAGAGGTGCTGTCTGGACGAGAGTGGCGGAATCTGAAGCGGTAGGCTTGAAGCTTTGCAGGAGACTCGAGCTGATGGGCAGAGATAAGACGTTGCTCATTGCGCACGTCTTCTTCGCGTGCCTCGTGGGTGTGTTCGCGGGAGGCCTGTATTTCAAAGTCGACATCACGATCGCGGGGTTCCAGAACCGAGTCGGAAGCCTGTTCTTCCTTGGCTCGCTTATCGCTTTCTCGTCCCTCAGGTGAGGTGGTCACGCCAATCCAGAGACAAATAGCTGATTCTGAGCGCGCTGTACAACCTGGTAGAAGTGCGGGGGCTGTTCTTACGGGAACGGGCGGGGTCTTTCTATTCGTAAGCCGATCCCGCCCCGCCGCTTGGACGACAGCTTACGTCCAGACCGCAGGCGTGGCTCTTCTCGCGGGTCCTGTTTGATGTCATTCCTCTTCGACTCATCCCCACGATCCTGGTCAGGTACGTGTTTGTTCCGTTCCAGCTCGCCAGACACTGACCAGCAGCATAATAGTATACTTCAGTGCGCGATCTCGGTCTATTTTGGCCCACACCCGCTAATGCGCAGTGGTTGGGCTTTCGCGACAGGCGGACCGGTTCTTCAAGTACCTCTTGATCTTGGTTGAATACTCGCTAGGGATGACCCTTTTCGTTAGTGTCCCCCAAGTTTACGGCCTCCCCTGACGGCAGAACTTCCTGCTCGCATGCGTGTTCACCCATGGCGGGGTGGCCATTCTCATCTCATCGCTTTGCAACCTTTTCCTGATGACCTATGCAGGGTAGGCTGCAATTTGTGTGTGATGCAGAGCACGCTGACAAGCAGGTTCTTCGTCAATCTCGGCCAGATCCCGCCTGTGCTCAGATGGCTTCGTTGGTTCTCAACGCTTGGGTACACGCTCGAAGCTCTGTCGGTCAATGAAGTCGGATCGGGACTCATGATAAAGGTGGGGTCCACATAATAAAGTCTTCAGCCAAAGGGATCAGGCTGACATGCAGGATAGCTTGGCAGGCGTTCCCGTCGAGATCAATGCGCAGATCATCATGGAAACGCTGTTTGGCTTCAATCTGGGGAATTATTATCGGTGCGCATGAACGAGGCAGATCACTTGAGCTGTTGTTCTGATCGGCAGGGATGTGTTAGTCCTGTTCGCGTTCATCGCGGGCTTTGCGATCTTGCTGACGGGGGCGGTAGTATACCTTTTACGAGAGAGAAGGTAGTGTAGTGGCTTTTGTACATGCATCGCGTCGACACAGGCATCATAATGGCGTGACACCCCGTCTCTAGGTCTATGCAAAGATTCTGCTGATCTCCTGGGCGTCCTCACCCTCGAAACCCCTCTCAGCCTGTCCCGCACTGCCCCACTTGGCCCACGCAGCCCTGACAGCCCCCCGCTCCTCGCTCGTCAGACCGTCTCGCTGCGCCGCCCGGGTCAATGCGCGCAAGGCGTTCTCGTCATACTCGACATCGTCTCCGCCCTCTCCCAGACCCTCCACCAATGCTCCAAAGACCCCTCCTCGCCTCAGACCTTCCACTAATGATCCCTCCGGGCCGTTCTCTTTCGCGGACGTCTCGACGAGGTTGCGCACCTCGCCGGGTATCTCCCCTTCGTACTTCTCCCCATCTTGCATGACCAGCGTACCGACCAAAAACGCCATCTTGCGCCGGATGACGGGCTCAGTATCCCGCACACCGCGCTTGAGCACGCTGTAGCCGGTTGAGCTGTCACCGGCGCTGCTGTTCAAAGCAGAAGCGGCCAGAGGCCAGTGCTTCAGGGCGGAGGAGAAGGCGTAGGTCGCTTTGGCGCGCGTGGACGTGTACGTCTTAGTGGTGGAGGAGGGGGGCGGGTAGATG
>JAHXHD010001236.1:0-41430 GCA_019857685.1 Papiliotrema terrestris | reverse complement strand
CGGCGTGGGTCAAAGCCTGAGTGTCAGAGTCTCGCTTCAAACTCACAGGTAGGGATGGTACGCTTGATACTTGGTTTGGCCGAGAATACGAGGGATGGATATTGAGTGCGGTCGTAAGGCAGGTCCAGGATGTCGCACGGGAAATGCGGAGGGTGGATGTTGGTGATGAGAAGGAGAATTGGTCAACACTGACTGCGTAGGGGCAAAAGTCACGACGGGCTCGAGACGACGCACCATGATGGAGATGTGTGTCTAACAGGGGTTCTTGTATCCTTGATTTGATGAATGAGAGGCGTGACGCTGTTGCAAGGTGCTGTGCGTTGTGAGCACCCTGTTATAGGACCCCTCAGGTCGCCGGGTGTCTTCTCGAGTGCTTCGCAAGGCACAGCCCCCGGTGTCACTGCTTGGGGGGATCTACTGCTTTGGGCAGTGCAGCTGGGGAGAAGGGCCGGGGCCGTGGCGTTTCGTGATGGCGCGGTCGGGCTGCTACGTCAGTGATGGTCGCTACGCCGAGCTCACAGGGGTGTTCCGACTAGGAGGTGGACTTTAAAATGATAGTTGCGAATATGAGAGTCCCAAGATTCGGCCTGAGAGAAGCTGTAATGGTATTGAGCAGTCATGAGCGGTAGTCGTCGGTGCTGATGCACGCCGCTCACTGGTCGGTGGCGGAAGAGTTGGACTGATCGCCGTGATCAGCAGGTGAAGTGTTGCGTGACGAGCAGGTAGCCGAGCGAGCTGGTTGCGCCGGGTATACTGGCAGCCGAAGTTCGGCAATACCTTTGCAATGATACGGACTCGATGAACTGGCGAGACCGCCGATGCCAGCTTACAGGCCACGGCTGCACGTCCGAGAGTTCGCTGCGACAAGACCTCGTTCAGACGACGAGCATTGCGGGGATTGCTGCCAGTGTTGCGCTCATTGAGACGCAACTCCCCGCGTCAGAAACAAAAAGGCAAGTGGGATCATCAGGAACAAAGGCACCCGGTGGCAGCTCAAACACACCGCGTCCCTGTTTGGTCCCCAGCACCGGCCTGCCGGGAAGCCCGCGGAACTTGTCCCCGGTTTTTTTGTGTCTCTCTGGTGTAGTCATTGAGGTGAGCTGTGTCTGGTTCCAGTGTATTGACGCGCTCTCCTCCTAGGGTGAGCCTGGGCTGGGCGCGGGGCTGGTATCGGCCGCCAGCTCCAAGCCACATCTCCTACGGTCTGATGGTCACCGACGCCGTTCCGCCGATCCCGCTCCCGGATCGCCTCCGAGCTGAAACGCCCAGGGTCACAAAATACAAGCCCGATCAAAGACCGCCACTCGAAACGCTAACCAGGCTACGCAAACAACATAGTGGCCATGTTGATTCGTTGTTTTACGTCATCCCTCGTTCCAATCATCGCCTCACCCTCCACACCGCTTTGGTCGTCCTTGGCAGCAGAACCTCTACACCTCCCGCAGCACTGTTCAATCCCACATTAAATCGGTGCCTGCACGATCGTCCCCCATCACACATCATCGACAACTTGCCACTCATCTCATAAGCACACTCGCATGACACTACGAAACACGTCGGGAAAGTTCTCGCTGTCACACTTTGGCCGCAAGGTCTCTGGGGCGCCGGCTCATGACGACTCAAATTCACCGGCGAGGACCAATGGGCACTACTCGGACGACCCAGGCTCGCCTGTCCGCGAGGGCGGATCGGGCTTCTTGAGCGGAGGAGGTGGGAGTGGAACTGGAGGGGGAGGTCTTGATGGGCTGGGCAAGAAGCTCGGCAAGAGCATTGCGCATCAGAGTCTGTTGCCCGGTCTCGGGAACAAGGAGCAGCGAATACTGCAAGAGTGAGCCAAAGCGTCAAGTATTTGGCCACGAGCTTACGCGCAGCTTGATCAGCACCGAGAAAGGCGTCATGCAGATGGCCGAGCGCCTTGGGTTGGGTGCGTCGGACTGGCTGCTTCGGTGGACGCGGCTGATGGCAGAAACGCAAAAGGCAGCTGCGGCATTACAGCCGTATGGCGCGCAAGAGGGTCCGGACTTGCACGACATCTTGAATCAGTCATCCACGCTCCTGAACCAGCTGGGTACGGCTCTGGCTGTGTTCGTCGACCATTCGGCGAATCTCCGAACATGTTACAAGCGTATCCGAGAACGAGAAGAAGCGCTCGACGATCTTCGAAGGAGGAGACGGGCGACGGGCGCCAAGGCTGAGACGGCCGAGAAGAAGTTGGCGAAGATGGGGCCGGAGAACAAACAGCTCCCATCGCAGACCGAGCTGCTGGAGAGCTTACGGGGCCAGATGAGACAGGTGAGCCCTTTCGTGCCTAGATCGGAATGCGCCTGACTGGCAGATGGACACGGATATCATCAACGAAGAGTCGAAAATCGGTGACTTCAAGCGACAGTGAGCTGACTCGTCGAGGGTGTGACTCGTCAACTGACTCGAAGGCAAGTGAAGGAGGCGCTTTCGTACAAGTTCGGAGGGCTGGAAGAGCTTGGTGAGAAGATGTGCATCATCGGCGAGCTGGGCAAGCTGGTTCTCGAGGAGGTCCCGCTGGAAGAGACGCCGCCAGGGTATGGACGAGCGCCCTACCTCGGGTACGACAAGACGGAGAATGCAGTCAACGAGGCGACCAAATGCGTAAGCTCGGTCGTGTCCATGATCGCCATAGCTCACACCCAGCTTGCGACCGTCAAGTTCTCAGCCGGGTCCGCTAGCCCCAGGCCTCCAGGACTACCTCCTCACAACCCTTCCGAGCGACTCCACACCCCGCAATTACCCAACCCGCATGATATCTCGGCCGCCGAGGAGTACGGCAACTTCCCAGGCGGACACGATGCCGCGTCTCCGCCAGCCAAGGGGAAGGGCCGGGACTACAACCTGAACGACTCCAACCCTTACGGCGGTACGACGAGCACGTATGGTTATCCGGGCCAAGACCACCAGTACAGCGACTTCGGCGGCTCGCGAGACCCGAACGACCGTCATGTCATGTTCCAGGGCCCAGAGAGCCCCGAGGTGGAACGACCGAAGCCGGTCATTCACGACTACGAGTTCGAGCAGCAGCAACAACTCGATGCGGAGGAGAGGGCATGGAGGGAGTCGCACGGTTTGCCCGCCGGGCCGGACGTTACCGCCGTGTCGGGGGCGCCCGTGCTGGCGCCTCCGGCGGCGGGGCACACCGGCAGCCAGGACGAGAACGGCGGGTCGCCATGGCAGCCATTGAATGTCAAGCGCGGCGAAGGAGCTCCCGCTTCCGTTGCATTGCAAGACGGTGGTGTGCCCAAGCTTGAGACGCCTGATCTCGGCGAGCACATCGCCGCGAACGCGGGAGCCAGCTACATCGCCTCACCGACCGATATGGACCTCGAGCCACCTCCTCCCATCGGTGGACCGCCACCCGGAGCTGTCACTCCAGGCGAACGAGAAGCAGGCTTCTACACCCCGATGGAAAGCCCTGAACCGACTTTCCTCGACGCTATGCACGTCCCGCCTCCAGCACCTGCACCGCCTGCGCCCGCACCCATTCCCGTTCCCTCGCCGGCCCTCCCGCCACCTGCCGCCCAGTCATACACCTCCGCCCCCGGATCAGGCAAGATCTCAGCGGCGGCATTCCGACGCGGAGCGAAGAAGTCGGTGGACACGGAGGAAGGGGCATACGGAAGCTCGGCCGGACGCAACGACTACAGCCCCGACTCTGCCGGACGAGGACCGCGACGCTTGCCATTGCCACCCACGGGAGGGCCGAGTGTGCCGGGAGGTTCTGGTCGACCGCAGACGCCTATTGAGGCTGGCTTCGAACTGCCTGCTAGCCCGACGGTCGACGGACAGCCGGGAAAGGCCTCGAACGCGGCGTATGACGATGCGGCAGCAATGGATGCGCCGCCATCATATGGTCACAGCGAGAGCTTGCGATAATTTGCCGTCACGTAGGTAGCAACATGTGTGATATCTTTCTTGGAGGCTGATCCGATGGGAGCAGAGGTAATGCCGTAGCTGTAATACATTTAACGGACTGATACCCTTACGTTCATTATGCTATTCATCTTTACCGTGCTCAAGCGCAGGGCCCTGCCTTCTGCTGATCGATGCGGGTAGTCTATTGCATACGATTCACATTCCCCGCTGCTTCCCTTTGACCCTTTCACATCCAGTGACATGCTGTACCGCACTTCCCACCCCGACCCCACATCCCCCTCTAGCCCATTCGAGCTTGATGCAACAACACAGTCTTGATCGAGTTGTTCTTGAACTGGTTCGTGGCCTGCAGGGTAAGCGTGCACATCGGGATCATGTGGTCGCGGCGGACGCACTTCGGCAAAGGTAATGTCGGCGTTGTTGTTCTTGTAGTCCCACACCTTCTTGTAGAGCAATCCGCCGCCGGCGGCTTGCAGGATCCATCCAACAGAAGAGAGCACGCCGAATACGCCCGCCAAAATGTGGCCCTGCGAGAACATGGCGATGGTGTTGATGAGGCCCGCGGACCCGGTGGCTGTCGGGTCAGCCTATACCTGATAGCTTGCGCGAGGGAGAGGAGCGGGGTGAGCATGGCAGGAATGCAGGGAATCTCGTCTTACACGGGATGCCGACGGCCATGTACGTCGAGTAGGCGAGGTGGAAGCCGGCAAAAATAAAGTACAGGTCTGGCTTCAGCTGACTTTCCCGCGTCAGACCGGTGGCAGTTTACAGAAGAAGAAGGCCATGGCTTTGCCTTCTGTCCGAGCGAAACCGAGGTAGATGGGTCGGTACCACGTGACGAACGACAGTGCGCCGATGAATGGCACGTAACCCCCCGCGGCGCCCGTATCCGCCCTGCTTGTCAGCTGCAATCGGTCATATGCAGTGCGGACAGCTCACCCTCCCTCAGACGAGCCGGCAATGAGCAAGAAGATACACCCCAGAAGGTTCAGCACAAGCGTGACGATCAGAGCGAGCCATTGGGTGTACAGGAACTTCATGACCGGCTGGTGATCCGCCGGGAGGTCGCTGAGCTGGTGTCGCAGGAACGGGAAGACTGGCGTGAGCTAAAGAATCCCATTTCAGACCTGGGCGGAGCTCACACGGCGGCCAGTTGTTCTCTTGCATTCCCAGGGCCTCCTCCCTCGCCCGCAAGGCCTGTTCCCTAGCGTTCAAGGCGGCTTCCCGGGCAGCGAGGTCGTTTGCACCTCCGGCTGGAACGGTGGCAGCGGCGCCGCCAGACCTGCCCCATCCGCCCATGCCCCATCCTCCTGCGGCAGGGGCAGCAGCGTCCGCCGTGGCTGGCTTCGTTTGGCCGAGCCCCCGAGCCGTGTCCTGCGAATCTAACGAGAAGGCCGAATCGTTCGGGTGCTCGAATGGGTTGCGGGCGGTGTTGCTGTCGAAGGGGTTGGCATTGAGGTCGTGCTGAGACCTGTTGTCCGCGAATGGATTTTCCGCTTGGCATGAGCTGGTATTCTCTCCCATAGAAATGGGTACTGAGGGTTGGTGAACGTACAAGCCATGGTGGATTGTGGGGCGGTGCCGGAAGAGGCAGGTGAGTTCGAGCGATCTTCACGCTGAGCTGACTAGTCTCGAGGAGCAAGAGACCTGTCGGGCAAATCGATGTGCTAGCTGATGTGTCCTCGTGACGGAGATGGTGGATGCAGGGACAGGGGTCCTCGATGTTCTTCTGCTGTCTCTGTCAACCAGAGCTCGAGCTCGTCGGTCACTGTCTCATGTGGATCTTCGCGTGCGCGCAGCGTGACGCGATGGGGGGCGTACAGGGAGGAGCAGATACAGTCATACTCTGTTTCCCACGGTGCACCCGGCCCTGCGAGCCCTCGCCACCCAGATGGCGCGTGGCGCTTGGAGCGTGTGAGCGCGTGTTGCTCGTGTACATGCGCGCTTGCGACACGTGCATCCGAGCGCGCTTCATGACAAGCGATGCACTGTCCTTTGACGAAACGCTGACTGTATAAGGTCTGCGTCTTCGAGCTCGGAGTACGCCCGTCTTCCTTCTTCACCGACATTCTGAGCTCCGGTATGATGCTCCGCAACGCTTTGACACCCTTACGGGCCCCGCTGGGCGCTCCTCTGCGGCAATCGACCCGCGCAGCATGGACCAAGGCCCACCAGGGCTGGCGAGCAGACCAGTCTCCGACAACGTCAATCTCCGCCAGCCCATCCAACGGTACCCGGAAGCCGCAGTACCAGTACAAGTTCCTCTCTCAGCCAGCTACCACCGAAATCATCGGCATACCCTTCAGGTGAGCCCAGCGAGCTCGGTCCCTCCGTCACGTACCGCCTAGCTGACCTCAGCGGAGGACAGCCCCGTGCAGGAGTTGACCTCGGACCAAACAGGCTGATAGCCGCTGGACTGATTGACCAAATCGCCTCGTTAGGCTGGAATGTCAACTATAACACGCAGCAGAAGTTCCTAGACGTGCCGTACGACCCGAAATACGCGAACAGCGAGCCCGGACGTCAGCTCATGTCGGACCCGGATATTGGGCGGATGAAGAAGCCGCGGCTGGTCTCGGCGGTGTGTGAGCGCGTGGCGGGCAAGGTGCAGGAAATTGCGGACAAGGGCTGGTTGCCCCTTACGCTGGGAGGGGACCATTCGCTGGGTCTGGCTACGGTCGCTGGGACGAAGGAGAAGTACCCGGATGCCAAGTTGATCTGGGTGAGTGCGTCGTAGTCCGGCGCGACATCAGCTGAAATCAGGTCGATGCGCACGCAGACATCAACACGCCGCTGACGACGGACACCGGGAACTTGCACGGCTGCCCCGTGTCGTTCCTGCTGGGTCTGACGGGCTGTGACGTCGAGCCGTTCAACAAATGGGTCAAGCCGTGTCTGAAGCCAGAGGATCTGTGAGTCACCCGGCTCGGGTTCTCTGGAGGAGCTGACGCACAGCGTGTACATCGGTCTGCGAGACGTCGATCCTGCGGAGAAGGCCATACTGAAGGAGCACGGGATCAAGGCGTTCTCGATGCACGAGGTGGACCGGTACGGTATCGGCAAGGTCGTGCAGATGGCGCTGGAGCACGTCAACCCGGGTCTGGACAAGCCTCTCCATCTCAGTTTCGATGTGGACGCTATGGACCCGACGGTCGCGCCGAGTGAGCCTTTTGTTCCGAGCATTCATGGCGTAAAGCTCATGTGCAGGCACCGGCACACCCGTACGAGGTGGTCTGACGTTCCGAGAGGGTCAGTTCTATCATACCGACCGCAGAACGAAAGCTGATATGCAGGTCACTACATCACGGAGGCATTGGCCGAGACTGGATGTTTGGTCGCGGTGGACATCATGGTGAGTTCAGGACTCGGTCATGTGGTCTGTCCGAGCTGACAAGCAGGAGGTAAACCCGTCATTGCTCGACCCTGTATCGATAGACCAGACGGTCGCCGTGGGATGCTCGCTCGCCCGAGCCGCCATGGGCGAGACGTTGCTGTAGAAATCATCTACATGAACGGTAGACGTCAACGGAAAGTAGAGTTAATGCTGTCTCGGAACGACGAGTGGGGAGGGCAAGCGGCTAGCACAGCGGCATCAAAGTACGAGCATCTCAGCATTTCACATCATCCTCTTGCATCCATGTATCACAGTGTAACGATGTATCCTTTCACGCCAGGATCGAATGCACTGAACTTTCGTCTGCGAATGCGAGTCCCTTAGGGCGGGACTACGTGACGGCTTTGCGGAATGGGGGCTCTCTGGGCTCGGTCAGGCTTTGCTCGAACCCGACGGATGGACGGATAGCAACGAGCTTCGCGGACGAAGCTCTAACCGCGGCCTTGCGCTCGTATTTCTGTCGCCCAAAGAAATGGCCCGACCGACTGTGTCGAAGCAGGCTCGGCTTCAACAAAATCTGGGCCAGATCCAGGCTGATGAGAATGGCCAAGATGCCTGTGGCAACACAACCTCGCGGGCATCTTGTCTCGCTGAACCGACGTCACTCTCTTTGCTTCTCGTCAGCCACCACCCCACTTCGTCGCCATGGCCAGAGTCAACTCAAAATCATCTGTTGTCGCGAGAGACACGCAAAGGTCAGCCTCAGGCAATGACAGTCAAGCATGTTCCGTGACACACCAAATTCCAATGAGCCGGAGCAGGGGAGCGCATCCTCACGACTTCTGAGATACCTGGCACTTGTTTAGTCGCAAGGCAAACCTGAGCCAGCCAGGCGTAGTGCCCGGAATGGCCTCGCCTGTATGCCCAGATTCTTCAAACAGGCTATGGGAATAGAGATGCGCGCAGGAAAAGGTATGGCCAGCTCACCAGTTGCCTATGCATGATACGCAACATGAGGATATGAATCCAGTACTATACAACGTCATGAAGGCTCGTCAATTGCGTCCTTCATTGGCCCATGAACATAAATCCCAACATCGGAACAGATCGTTCGTCTCATCCGAATCACATCCTGCGCGTCAGTTTCACTTCACCGACCAGCTTGGACATCACTCACGCATATTCCATGCCCAGCCTCGTTTTTGCCTCCTGCAGCGCCCAGAACATCGGCCCCCTCCTCTTCAACTCGTCCTCTGGCGCCTCGTCGCTCGAGTAGATGAAGGCATCTCGGACCAGCATGAGATTGCGCTGCAGCTCCTCCACCTTCTCGATGGGGATCGCAGCGAGGATCTCCTCAATCCTGTCCAGGTCGGTCGGGAGGAGTCGGACCGAGAACTTGGTCCAGTCCAAGGAGGTCGAAAAGGGGTAGTGCGTCCCCTCGGCGGTGAGGACGGGGATGCAGCCTGCATAGATCGCGTCGTTGACCCGTGGCGACCAGCCTGCCATCAGCACTGCTTCTGCAAACTGCGTGGGGGTTTTGGCTGCGGGACTCACCAGCGATGCCTCGCGGTTGAGGGCAGAACCGGGCCTGGCCGAGGTTTTTCATATAGTCCCAGCTGATCCAGTCGCTCTGCGCCCCTCCGCCCTTGACCAGTTCCCGCTCGCCCGCTCCACCACGATCGCACGTCATCCTCAGTCGCTCGGTCTTGCCGGTACCCCAGTACGTCCCCGCCCACGTAACGAGCTTGGGCCTCTCCCGAGCGGGCATGACCTGCGAGACATCGCCAAACGTCTCCTTGAGGGCCGGACTCTGGCACGTCCGGGGCGGGATGACGACGTCTTGATGCGGGCGGTAACAGGGTGAGTCGTAGTCGCCCATGACGGACCAGACAAGGACGTTGTCGAGGATCCAGTCCGGGTAGAGGTTGTGGTTCTCCCTTGCCGACCACATTTCCCTGTCGTCAGCGCCTCCATCTGAAACCAATGAACGGCACTTACCAGGCGAAAGCGATGCAGATGCCCCAGTCGTGAGTGAGCGTCAGAGCCACCTTCTTCTTCCCCTCCTTTACGCCCGGGATGTTCTCCATCGCGTGGTGCATCACATCGTGCAGCAGGAACTTGGCGCCATCGCAGTGCTGGTACACCGGCAGGACGATTAACTCGGCCTCTTCGGCCGGCACGCTAAGGTGGCGATTGGCGCGGTACATGATACTGTCCGCGGAGAAGCAGTGCTTCGTCTGGAGCTTGTGGCATGCCGCGGACTCGATCTCTTCCTGGCCTGGGTAGCCGTCGACGACGTGCAGGGCGGGGAACGACGCGTTCTTCCCGTACTGCATTCGGAAGGATGGTAGGAGGAGGTCTTCCCAGTTGCCAGCGCGGACGTCGTTGACCAGAACGGAGTCGAATGGGCGGAGCTTGCCCAGCGCCGATTTGGTCGCCCCGAAAGGTCTAGGGGTATCGATCGAGGCGAGGGATAGAGGGTTGACGCGGCGTGACGGGCACTCGGCCTGTACGCAGCGGCACGATCCAGTTTGGACGCAGACGGTCGGGGAGGAGCAGTCGTTCCAGCAGGGTGGGAGATCTTTCATCGCCCACTGCACCGGTTTGAGGGTGTTCTCGCCCTTGACACTGAGAGGCGGAGACTCGAGCAGGGCCGCGCTGTGGTGCCAAGCCTCCTCGGCTCGGGAGCAGGTTGCGACCCGTCGGGAGCTGTTGAAGGGAATGTCACCGGTGGATCCGAAGCGGATATCAGCGGACTCGTCTGCAGGTAAGTCACGCATAGACAGGTCCACCACACCCAGCTTACAATCGTCTTCGAGCAGGGGCCAGTCGCCCTCGACTGGGCAGCACAGGACGTTCAGCCTCACGTCAAAAGCGCTCGCCGGCTCGAGGTGAAGTGTCGAAGCCTTGATCGAGGCATGGGGCGAAGCCAAGAGCTGCGTCGTGTTGCCCGGCAGAAGGAACCGCAGACTCGAGTCTTCCTCGGACACCTATCGTCAGTGTTGACGCTGTCTTCAATCACACTGAGCCCACTTCGAGATCGAACACAGCCTGACCGTCCACCTTGGTCGGTAACAGCTCGAATCCGAGCACCTCGCTGTCGCCCAACCTAGGCAGACCCAGTAGACCCCGCCCTTTCTCTTCTTCCAGCCTGACCCTCACCACCCGCTCCCTCCTACTCGCGCCCTTCTCTTGCCGGACAATGAAGACACTTGCGTCCCAGTTGTACGAGACCACCTTCTCCCGATCCACGGTACACTTCGCATCGTCGCCCTTCGAGGGGCACTTGACGTAATCGAGGTATCCACCGCGGTTAAAGCCGATGTTGACGGTACACCCATCCAGCCGTGCGAGATCCCGATTGTTCTTGTTCGACGGCAAAGTCGTCGCGTCAAGGGGCGTTTCGAGCACGGTCGAGCTCGGGCAGTTGTGCGCGAGGTACGAGTACGTCCATTCCTTGTTGAGTTTGTGAATATTGGCGATGGCGGCCTGAAGACCGCTCACGAGCGAGTGCTTCGGTTTCCATCCTATCACCTTCTCCGCCTCCATGTTGTCATAGGTCCTCCATGACTGCTCTGCAGCCCGCCCGGAGCCGATGTCTTTCGTGGTGCCCTTGGACCCGGTCAACTCGGCAATGAGACGGACGACCTGTTCCTGCGGTGTCCGCGACCCGGAGACCAAGTTGAGCGTCATCAGCGACGAGCCGGTCCCGCGACGTTCCATCTTCCGTATCGCCGCGATGATCCCGTCTAATGCATCGTCGACGTGTATGAGGTCCGAGGGCGGGGCGTCCGAGTCGTACTGCGTGTGTCCCGAGATAGCTCCGTTGACGAGAGCGCGGTGGATAAATGTCTCGGCGACGACGGTGCGGGCGTGGAAGCCAAAGATGGTAGAGAAGCGGACAATGGCCGCGCGTAAGTTTGACCCAGCGACGTTTCCACCGGTCTCGACATGGTCCTTGAGCGTGTGCTCCGCTGCGGCCTTGGTGCGTCCCAGGACTGACATCGCCTCGCCCTGCTCCGGGTACACCTCGACCCCGCTTCCGAGCACGATCCACGGGGCGGACGCGCTGCCCTTCCACCATCGCCTTTGTTTGCCCCCTTCTAGCGCGGACAGGATGTCCTTCATGCTTCCCACGTTCGCGTCCTCGCACTTCTGGGGGTCCGTTTCACACCATTCCAGGATGGACACGCCGGCGAGGTTGACGATGCCGCTGAAGGAGTTTTGCGCGAGAAGCTCCCCGACGGAAGTGGTTGATGAGCGGTAGTAGCGCACCGATGTCGGGAGCAGTAGCGAGGGCGGGCGGGGTTGCACGTCTAAGACGTACACCTCATACTCTTCCTGTAAACGGGGCACAAGTGCCAGACCTACAGCGTGAGCGGGGGAACAAGGAGGTCCGACTGTCTGACGCACCTATCTGACCTGCCCCACCCGTGATCAAGACCTTTCTCTTACCGCCAGGCACCCAACGATCGACGCCCAAACCCTTCAAAGGTGAGAACTCGACTCCTGGTCTTTTCGTGTCCAAGTGAGTCACCCTGTCCAGTCCCAGATGCGCCAGTCGTTCATCCTCGAACCCGTCGTTCGTGACTATCGAGTCATCCGTCGACCGAAGGGCGATAAAGGCCGAGGCGAGGAGGATGGTGAGAAGGATGTACAGCCGGGGGCGTAATGACCCTGTGAAACACACGCGTGACCGGGCCATATCATCCAACGAGGAGCAGAGTGAGAATGGGTAGCCAGCAAAGTGGTCGTCCTAGTTGGGTCGAGATCGAGTGAAGTTGTTCGAGACTTGTTGTTATGACGTGCCGGCTATCTGCTACCAGCGTCGAACACTGCCTGGTCAGGAGGGCGTCGGTGCAACGACACAGCACCCTACACTGCGCGGCTGTGAATACTGATGTCGACTCCCTCGAGGCCTGGGTGATTACGAGTGAGGGGTCGTGGCCCTGTATGTACTGCCCGTAGCTATAAGGAGAACGCTTGCTTGCGCACACAGACCCGGCTCACGGGCATCGCGCCAAAGGACAGGGCAGGATGGACCAGAATGGCGTCGCCCTGTCGAGAACGGGGGCCAAAAACCGAGTCTCAGATTGCGGTCAGGCACACTGTCCGAGCCTCCACTCCCGAACAATGTACGACCTCACCCGCTGATCCAAGACCTCAGCTTACCGAAAGCAGCATCATACGGCCCAGATCCCTTGCGGTGTTACCGGTCTGGAACCCACGAGGACGACATCAAGTCTCGTACAAACTCGAGTCGCAGGGCTCGCGGGGGAGGACGTGCATGTGCCACGCGTGGCCGGCCTGTCACCGCAGCGGACGACGCCTCGCTATGGGTGACGCAAGAACGCACGGGCGCCGCCCGGCTGCGTGCGGTCTAAAGTGTCTCGGGTCCACGGTCGTTAGAGTTTACGAGATTTGACCCGTAAGGCACTTGTCGCCAGCGCGGCACAGCGCGGCAGGCAGGGCAGATCGACACCCCCTTGCAGTTGCTTCTTTTGGCCTCCGCCCTAATCTGGTTATTTATTGTAATGATGCCTGGTGTTGTGTTTCCTGAGGCTTGTGACTCGCGCGCCGTTCCTGAGCCGCTTCCGCACGATTGAGCCCGAGCATAGGCTTCTCAAGCTCAGAGACATTACGAGCTTGCGCTACAGCACCCATAATTGCTCGCCTTCGGATTCCCTTGGCCCCTTTTGTTCGGTTTCGTCTCATCATCGGATCCGGTAGCGGTGTCTCTGACGAGTCTGGACCCGGACGTTGCACTGTCCGCCGGTCCGACGATCGCTTGGATCTTCCGTCGACTTTGACGCGTTGTCAAAGGACTCGGCCTTTTACCGCCTCTTCTTGCTTCCTGCTGCACTCGACATCCACGACCAACACGAACGACGCTACACGATGCCACCACGATCGCCCGTACTGTTGATGGTGCTCGCCGCTATGGGTGTGCTCATCCTGCCCGCACTGTACACGCACCACCGCGACCCGACGTACATTCCGTCGCTGTTCCATTCATCGCTGCCGGCGCATATCGTTGTTCCGAGCGGGGGGAACAACGACCTTCCCATGACGCTTGAAGCTAGGTTGACGGACCTGCTTGCCCGCCCAGCCTTGGAGCAGTGGGAGGCCGAGCTCGCCAGCCGACACGGCTGCCCCTTTTACACGTACTCGCGTAACACCTACTTCTTTCACACCGAGGACAAGGTCAGGCTGTGGGAAGGTATCAGCAAGTCGGACATCAGGCGGTACCGGTCGAAGATGGTTGAATACTTGAGAAACGTGGAGCGGGAGGGACAGAAACTTGTGTGGGAGAAGGGGATGGACGATCATGTCCCGTTGGACAGGCGTAGGGGGTTGATCTTTACCGGCGGGAAGGGCGTGAGTCCGGCACGAGCCACTGGACATCTGGGAATCAGTGCTGATTATAGAAAACGATCGAGAGGTTGAAGCTCTCGCTGCACATGTTGCGCAATGTCATTGGCAGCACTATACCGGTCGAGCTGTACCATTATCCGGATGAGATGGAGGACGAGGCGGTCAAGAAGGAGCTGGTCGAGAAGTACGATATCACGATACGAGCCATCGGGCAGCGCGTGGGCAGCGATGAGAACTGGGGTGAGTCGAGACTCTTGTGGCTGAGACTTGGCGAGTTGACGCCAGTCATCAAGAACGAGGCGTTCATCGCCACCGACTTTACCGAGTTCGTCTACCTTGACAGTGTGGGTGCAGCAGCCGTACATCGGGTCCAGGGTACTGATAGCAGGACAACATCCCTCTGCGTGACCCTGCCGAGTTGTTCGACTCGGTTGAGTACAAGAACAGCGGCTCGGTGTTCTGGTCAGACTTGAACAAGGACCACCGTGAGTGCAGCAGATTGCGTCCACCTGGAGCATGGCTAACAAGCAGCGGACAACGCAATCTTCCGTATCATGGGCCGATACTGTTCGGACGAGCACTGGCCCGCCGAGACAGGTGAGCCATCGCTTGTCCGGATCACTACGAACCGAAGCTGACATCAGGCCAAATGCTGTTTGACAAGCGAGGCAACAATGGGCTCAACCTTGCCATCTTGCACATCGCCAACCATATGATGAAGGAGCGAGACATGTACTACTTCCTCAGCTACGGCGACAAGGACACCTTCGTGAGGCCTGCGCCCAGAATGGCCCCCTGCGCTGATGCTGATCCTCAGCGATACGCCCACTACGCCTTGGGTCTGGACTACCAGATGAATTCGCACCAGTTTGCCACGGCCGGCGGATACCAAGACGGGCAAGGCCAAGATACCCCTACAAGCTTCTGTGGGCATTCTCGTGCGTGTCTCCGGTCCAGGTCGTCATGTGTTCGCGCTGACCAGCAGTGATCCAGTGGGGTCTAACGCCACAGTCGATGGTCAACGATAAAGACTACCGCCCGGAACCGTTCTTCCTGCACACTATCCTTGCCAAGCATAAGGAACACCTGCAGCCGTCTAAGCTGTTCTCGCATGTGCGCAAGCCCCGCCTGGACCGGATCAACGAGCCACTGCTCGTCCGCACCCTGTATGAGTTCAGTGGTCAGTGCTTCGACATCAATCTAAAGGGACCGGATGGGCATGCCGATACGGAGGATGGAATGGGAGACGGTCAGGGCGTACTGGTCATCCCCACGAAGGATGTCGTCGGAGCGAAGACGTGGAAGGGGCTGCAGGCGATCAGCGACCAGTTTGTGTCCATCTAGGCGGATGGCTGCGCTGGGACGAAGAAAGGGGCCGCAGGCGCGGGAGACGGACCTTGGACCTGCACCAGGATTGCATATGCCTGATCGAGGCGGACGGAGCGAGGTGGCGAGCGCAGACCGCACGCATATTTTTGGGCTCAGAGGCTTCAGCTCCATCATACTGAAAGCTATAATGCCGGCGTTGTACCATCACTTTTGGGCGCTCATAACAGCATGCATACCATTCGATATAAAGCACCTGCCCTCGGCTTGGCCGCGCACCTGGCCGCATGCAGCAGCACAAAGGATCACCAAGGGGTAAATTGATTCCGCTCTGAGCGCTGCACCGCCCTGATTGCACGTTGACGGAAATGACCGCATTCACCCTCGAATCTGTTCCCGGTGCTCGAGCCAAGACCACGGCTGCACGGCTGATTTCTTGGAACCACCTCGGGTCAATAAATCGCGCCTTTTCTGACACACACTTCACCCATCGTCCTTGCCACTGCTCAGATCGTACGAGCTACACGCTAGAAAGACGGATAGATCGCTCAGCGGTGAGTGACCCGATCAGAAGACCCATCCCGCGCCACGCGTCAATCGACCTCGGCGACCTGGCATGTCGACGCGAGGCGGGGAAAGACCGACCCGACTAGCCGCCTGGATCGACATCGTCATGATCCAAAGGCAGAAGCTGATCCTGCAGCTTTGGAGCATACATCCCCCTCCATCCCTATCCACCTTTCTCTCGCATCCTGTCGCGAGACTCACGGGCGTGCTACTTTCGCTCGCGCGTACCCACCTCCGCTCTTGACATTCGCGCCGCTAGGCCACTTTCCAGCTAGCCATGGGCAAATCCCAGTCGAAACTGAGCAGCGACGAGCTCGCCGAGCTTCAGAAGAACACGTACTGTGAGTCCTCTCCCTTCGCGCCCCGCACGAGAGTTACAGCTGACATCCAGTTGACAAGAAGGTGAGCGATATTTCTGCACCCTAGAGTGGAGGGGCCTTGGCTAATGCACCACTGCAGGAGCTGCAACAGTGGGTGAGTTTGACCGGTCGACCACCATATCGAAGCTGACACGCAGTACAAGGGCTTCATTAAAGACTGCCCAGGAGGTCAACTCAACAAAGAGGGTATGTCGTCCCATCTCTCCCAATAAACACCATCTTCACTCCCATGTGCCGCCCTTCCCCCCCCCTGCACCGCTTTATCCTCCGATTTCTGTAAAGCCCCGGCTCTCGTAGCTGCTTCGAGTCCTTTTCCTACCGACACCCTTCGCCCGACCGCTCCACCTACAATTCCACCCGGCCCCGTGAACCCCGCTCACCCGCAGAGTTCCAGAAGATCTACCGGCAATTCTTCCCCTTCGGCGATCCGTCCCAGTTCGCCGACTACGTCTTCAACGTCTTTGACGAGGACAAGTCCGGCACGATCGAGTTCAAGGAGTTCATTTGTGCCTTGAGCGTCACTTCTCGGGGACGGCTGGACGAGAAGCTCAAGTGTGAGTTTTGCGACCCGGCGTACCATCCACCTCGAATTACGTTGCTCGCGCGGTTTGCCCGGCGCTTACTACAGGGGCGTTCCAGCTGTACGACATCAACCAGGACGGATACATCACCTACGACGAGATGCTGCAGATCGTGCGGTCCATCTATAAGATGACTGGGCAGATGGTCCGGCTGCCAGAGGACGAGGACACGCCCGAGAAGGTGAATAACGTGACCTGAAGGCGGCTCGGATCGCGCCATGAAGTCAGGACTGACACGCAGCGTGTGGACAAGATCTTCCGGATCATGGACCTGAACAAGGACGCCAAGCTCACGTTCGACGAGTTCAAGGAGGGATCCAAGCAGGACCCGACGATCGTGCAGGTGAGCGCCGGCCGTCATCGATGGTCATCGTGTCAAGCTGATGGACAGGCCCTCTCATTGTACGATGGACTGGTATAGATGTACAAAGATCGAGGTCGGCGTGTCAGATATTGTTGCGATACCTGTATTATCCACTTAGACGAGAGAGAAGAGCCAGACTTGGGGCGAGAAACACGATCCGACTCGAAAGCCAATTGATGCGACATCTATATGCGCACCGAACCCCGGACCCGCATGCCTGCCCCGGTCGTTCGGGAATTGTACAACATCGCGTGCTCCTGGGCGGTCTGCCTGACGGGTTTGTATGAGTGATACGGTTTTACCTACCCGATAGATCCGGCTCCGAGGGCCACCCGCCCGCCTGCTCATTCTCCTTCCGTGCATCCTCCTCCGCCCGATCTACAATCTCCCTCAAAGTCCTCACTTCCTCATCAGTCTCCCCATCGACCGTCTGCAGCTCCACCACCTCCCGCCCGAACACCTGCGCGAAGCGAGGCATCAGTCCGCGTGCGACATCCCGCACAGAGGGCAGACCGACGGGGATGATCCCGTTGTTGGTCGCCGTGCGCGTGATGAGGTCCTCCAAGCTCACAGCGCGGACGTCGGCCAGACCGCACGCCATGACCAGGTCGAACCATTTCAGCGGCTCGGGAGTGATGTTCATTGCGAATCCGTGGGATGTTATGCGGTGGCGGAGGTGGATTCCGATCGAGGCGACCTGGGCTCAGCGCTATGATTCCGGACCCCTCCGATATGGAGGATGGAGATGGTGGCGTGAAGGCGCATCGAACTTGCCTTCTCCGTCGGCGAGGCAAAGACGCCTACGTGGCCCTCGGGGTGAGGCGCCAGGATACCTTCACACCCCTGATCGCGAACATAATCCGCCAGGATGCCCTGTAACCAGTCGACATAGCATTTCGTGGGCGTCTGAGAGTGAGCAAGTGTCCATCGCGTGTACCCGATTTGCTCCGCCCGCTCGCAGGCCTCCAGGCAGTGTAGCGGTTAGGGCATGCACTGGGGGCGCGGGGCGCGACTCCAACTCACCTCCATGTTGTTCAGGTCGAGGATCGGGTAGCCTACAAGCTGCCCGGGACCATGATACGTCACCTGCCCTCCTCGTTTCGTGATGAAGAAGCTGGCGCCGACGTTTTGGACTTTCTTCTCCTCCGGGTGGAGGGTATCTGGGTTGGGCGAGTTATCTCTCCGGC
Source organism: Papiliotrema terrestris (assembly GCA_019857685.1). Classification (NCBI taxonomy): domain Eukaryota; kingdom Fungi; phylum Basidiomycota; class Tremellomycetes; order Tremellales; family Rhynchogastremaceae; genus Papiliotrema; species Papiliotrema terrestris. The sequence continues at coordinate 23,413 of JAHXHD010001236.1, read as the reverse complement.
CGGTGGTGTACGTCGGCGTGTGTTCTGCGGGTCAGCCCAATCACCCAGCTCGGCCCTGTCCGAGTTCGAGAGGCACCAGTATGCCCCGACTTTTCCTCAATTCCGGGCGATGTGCTGAACCCGACAGGAGACAAGTACGAAGCGAGACTTACCAAGCAACAGGACAATGTCGTTCTTGCCCCCACCCTCCGCCTTCCGCGCCAGTCGATATTCAATCAGCTCGTTCTGCACACGCAGTCCGATGGGGTACGGCAGTGGATTCCGGAAGACATGGTACCGTATTGGCGGGAGCGAGGCAGCGGCAGCGCTGCTCTTGGACGAGGTCGCGCAGGAGGGGCTGCTGGCGGCGTTGTACACCGGTGCCAGAGCGCTGAAGAGGCGTGATGTCGTTGTGCGCATGGTTAACTACCTTTCGATTGGACCAGGTCGCTCTGGATGATGCTGTGAGATGTGATGAACGATGAAAGCAGCTTGGACCGATTGGTCAGGCTTCAGTCGGGATTCGACTTTGGTGGACGGTAAAAGTGGAGGTTTGGAGGCGGAGATGTCCAATCCCCGTGCCGTCTATTCGGCATTCCGTCCGACGATGCATGCTGCTCGAATGGGGACACATGGTGATGGTATTGGTGGTCGCACAACGCGCCCACGGTCAGCCGATGAAAGACCACGACTGATTGGTCGCACGGTTGGCAGGAGAACATAGATGTATGCTGGCACAGGAAGAAGATCTATATACAGAACGAGCAAGACTCGTCTACCCCTCGAAACCGCTCTCGCCAACGGGCTACAACTCACTTCCCACAAATTCCCGCCCAAGCCACTACGAACTTCTCCTCCAAGCCGGCGCACTGCGCCAAAGCAATCTATCGAAACAACAAGCGCGTTCCACACTCCACCTGACACCAACATACACAAGACATTCACATGTCATCCCTCCCCGCGCCCGCCCTCCAGAGCGACCCACGCGTTTAACCATCCCCTTTCGCTCGATATTCCGGGAGCCCGCGGCGCTCGACGTCCGCTATCCTGCCGCCACCTCACGCGTCATCACTGAGCCAAACCGCGTCCCCAGCGTATCAAACGCTATGCAGCCGCCGCTCCGCGGCCCTCAGCCACCCTGGTTGATTCATCCATATCAACAGTTCCCTCTCGTCCGTCCCGGTCGACGTCCATCCACTCATCATCAGAGTTCCGCCTTACAGCATTCAGATCCTCCCCAGCCGCCAGTTCCTCCTCCGGAAGTGGCTCCGCCGCTCGTCCGACCTCGGCAATCTGGTTCGCAAGGTCCAGGCGCTGATGCACGGATGGAGCGAGCGTGGAGAGGAACGTATCGTTCATTGGCGTCTGCGCGTCTGACATGGGACCCGCAAAGGGGTCCACGGGCGGAACGGGGATCGAGCGTGGTTGAGCACTACCTGCCTGCGGAGCAAGGAACGGGTTCAAGTTGGTGATGCCGTCGCCGGTCTCGTCCGCCTCGAGAACGGCTTGAGGCATGTCGATATCGCCAGAAGCGTTCGCCGAGTCCTGGACGGCCGTGGTATGCCTGTGCAGCGTCGCGGATCCCGCCATAGCGGCGCTTTCGGAGCTGGAGCTGGCATTGTCGGCCGCTAGCAGCTCGTCGACACTCCTTCCCGCCGGGCCGAAGCCGACGCTTGTACTGGGCTGGCCGTTCGGCGCGTCAGATCCAGGGTGAGGGGGTGCTCGATCCGATGTCGGCGGCAAGCGGATCGAGTGATTTGAGGGCTTGCGCGAGAGGACCGATGCTCGGCGAGAAGCGACTTCCCAGGCGTCTTCCGTCTCAACATCCTCTTCGAGATTGGCGAAGGTTCGCTGGTATGAGCTCGAATCCACCTCGGATGCTTGGTAGCTTACGCAAAGGGGACATGAGAAGCCTGGGTGATGTTGCATGAGAAGCGGCCTGATGCACTTGTAGTGGAAGACGTGCGAACATGGTCTACGCGTAAGCTTGATTCCGCCGCAGTGAGAAAGCTTACGCAATGAACAGCGATTGACAAACTGTGACCGAGAAGAGACAGATACAGCAGTCTGTCACGTTCGTCTTGCCCTTCTTCGCACTGCCGTTGACTGGGCTGTCCGGTGCCTTCGTCGGCGTGCCCACGCCGCCGCCACCCAGAGCTTTCAGCTGCTTGAGCGCGTTGGTGCTGGAGATTAGCTGATGCAAAACAAGACTGGTGGGCATCTGACTTGAATTCGTTGGCGGCCCTTTGCCATTCGCGTCCGACTTCCACCCTCATCTTGACGCATCGGAACATATCCTCATGTCCCCCTTGATAGTCCACTCCAAGCTGCAAAATATCCCCATCCTGCACATGAGCACAACTAGGATCCCAGGGCACCAGCAACACTCACATTCAACATGGTCGGCCTCGACTCGGTGTTTGGACTGGAAAGCCTGATATGGTTCAAGAACGTGCCCGAGCTGCTTGACGTATCGCGAATGTAGAACTGAGCGTCAGCCCAGCTATCTCCAGTACAGCTGCCGGCTTACCTTGCCGCCATTCTCGCACCATATCTCGGCGTGCGCCCGGCTCACGACTTTACTCTTGAACGCGACCTTGTTCGAGCACACGTCTCCCCCTCCGCCCGCGATGGTCAATGTCGGTCCGGACACGGCGGGCGCCGCTCCTGCTGCGGCCCCGCTGCCGCTCGCTGCACCTGATGCCCCTGCCCCCGAAGCAGCTGCCGTCGCTGCTGCTCCGATCGACGGGTTTTTCTCGGTGAACCTGCCGATTTTCAGCAAAAGGGCCGGCGGGCGGCCATTGATTGCGGGACCCGTGTTTGTGATCGACGCTGCGGCGACTGATGGAGAAGTACCCGGCGGTACATAGATTGACATGAGCTCCCGCACGACCGGGTCGAATGCGAGTGAGCGGGAGTTCTCGAGAGCAGGAACGAGGCGGATGCGGTGGGTCTTGACCGTGCCTGCTGGTACGGATAGATCGGCTGAGTCTGAGGGGGTGGCTGCCGAAGCTTTCGTCAGCGCAAGTTGAAACGCTGCACTGCAACTCACGCTCCATCGACGCTTGAGCGAGACTACCGCTCCCACTCAACGGTGTGCTGACACTACGGTTGATAGCTGATCCCGCAGAGGGTGTTCCGTTGGTTGACTGATCCTGACCGCTTTGACCCCTCGAGGGCGTGTTTGCAGAGATGGGGTTGCCCGCTTCGACAGAGGGACTTGCAGCGCGGTTGGAAAGCGTCGCGGCGCGCGCCCGTGTACGCATGAAGCTGGGAATGAACGAGCTAGAGCCGCGAGGAGACGCCGGACTGACGGGCGCGTTCAGCGGCGATCCGTTCGGCGATCGGCCGGTGAAGCCCCCCGACGGGAGAGGGATGTGTGTGGGCCGATTGTGGCTTGATGTAGGGCGCGACATGGTGGTGCTGTCCGCGGACAAAGTCGAGCTGTTGGAGAGGTTCGAGGTGGTCTGGGGGTTGGGGCCAGATGTGGCGTGTAGGCGATGACGGGACGAATCGTTTGAAGACGATGATGAAGCGCGGGTGAGTAGAGCGGACAGCGCCGGGCGGCCGGTTGGCAAGCCTGCGATGCCGTCGGTAGACAATCGCGCGGAGTGAGGCTGCTCGTGCGGAACGATGAGACTCGAGTACCCTTCTGGCGGAGGAGAGTCGTCGAATGGGACGAGGTTGAGTCGAGCAATCCGATCAGCGACGACGGTATTGGTACGACGTTTGGCTCGTTCCTGGGCGGCGAGGACTTCAGGGGGTGTGAGAGCCCGCGCTTCCCGAATCTGCACAAGGATGTCCGGCTGGAAGCTGTACGTGTAAGCCCGTGTAACAGACATGGTATTGATGTGAATGGAGTGGGGTTTCGCGGAGGGCGGCTAGCGTTGGGCGGTAGACTCGGTCTCGAGGTCGAGGGTGGGTTCAGTGTGGATCAAGGCGGGGAGCGATCAGGTGTTTTCGTAGAAACAGAAGCGCGGGAGAGCAATGACGTTGTCGATAATGTCAAAGGAGTCTCGGACACGGTTGTGCACGGTACAGAGTGATCCGCAGCCAGAAGGTAACGAAGCAACGACGGAGAATTGGGGCAAGGGCAAAGGGCGCACAGGCAGGTCCGGGCTTAAAACGGATAGAAACGAGGACGGATTGACTCACCTGATTGGAGAGACCCGTTTGAGGATGTGCGTCACAGATCAGCGGAGGCGTCGCTGGTGCTGTTGTTGATGTCGGGAACGTGACTGCTGGCGCCCGGTGTCTATCGGGCTGAGGCTGGACGGTAACGGAGTGATAGCGTTGCTGACGCGGGTGAACGTCCGTTGGCGTGTCGGTTGGACGGGGGTTGATTGATTGACCTGATTGCCTGCGTTAGGGTCCGGTCGAGATCGTGATGCCAGGGGAGGGCGATTATGAGAGTGTGAGAGGTGTGGTTCGGTTGATGGCGTAACGGGCCGGGCTGGGGCTTGGAGTAGGGGGCGGACGTCGTGCGCCGGGCGTGGATTCGTCTTCTGTATGCACACCGACTAATGAGTCGTTACCAAGGGCTACCGCTGTATGCGAGGGGGTCGATCAGAAGACTGTTGCGGCAGCAAGCAGGTGAAAGGCGGATGATTTTGCTTGGTGATCAAGGTGAATCGGTGACGAATGCAGAAGCCAAGTGGAGTTGGCATACGTGACCCTGAACTTCATGGTCTCACTTGCCCCAGGTCGCACCGGGGCGCCATGCAAAGTGCAATATCTGATGGTCCTGCTTCACCAAGCAGCGCGATAGGTGTCATTTCTGCATCTCTGGTCCATCCCATCAATGCATAGGGTGCAACATTAGGTGGTTGGCGCTCTTTGATCGTGCTGGATCGGAACAAGTGGTTTCGTTATGATTTCGTCATTTCGGGTGGATTTACCCGATGATCTGCAGCAATCATACCGCCTCCAGCCGCTGCGTTGGGTGTATCACACAAGCTCGTGTGCGCTGCCGACGCATGGAGTGTCCCATTCTGTGCGCATGAAGCTCAAAGGATGAATGCAAGGGATGGGACGTCATTGTGATGCCGGGATGCTACGACAGGGAGGGGGGTGCTTGACATTCGTGCCGCGCAGTCTCACCTTCCCGTGGTCTCGTCCGGCCCGCTGGACGTCTCGCCCAGAACAGACCAAAATGCCCGCCACCTCAGATCGAGGAATATAGTCTGGCGGCTCAACGTGTCCACGAGTCAATCCTCATACCCATAGAGGCGGCCTAGCATCATGCATGATAGCACCTCACCTCAAGAGAGCAAACCCTGACTGTCGCCTACGACTACCTCTCTTCCACCTCTTCCACCTCTTCTTCGTCTTCGAACTCGACGTCGCCGGTGTGTTCATACGTAGCGTTCATCTCTGCCTCCTCGTCGTCCATTTCCAGATCATCTCCCGGTCCAGCCTTGCCCTCTGCCTTGCGCCGCCGCAGCAAGGTCATACGTTGTCGTTTGCTCTTCCGATTCGGTTTCTTCGCCGCACCTAAGCGTTTCGTCTTATCTGTCCGCGCAGCAGATTGGGGAGTGATGTGAAGATCTATGCGTATTGTCGACTATGTGTCAGTGTCACGCTTCACAACTAGCAGACACAGAAGGGCTCACGTTCAAGCGAGTCTTCTTCTCCGGCGCATTCTCTTCCACATCTCCTATACCGCTGAACTCGTCCTCGGTACCGTCATCGCCCTCGCCCGAACCTTTGTCGGCGTCCACCTCGTCCACGCATTCAGCCGTTCCGGTATGTATCTCATACCACATCCCCTTTGGACCCTTCGGGTACGGCAACAGGTCGATGAGGGCATGAAGTAACAGCAGCGCATGTGGGATTGCCGCATTGATGGCATACAGCGTTAGACGGGTAAACCTTCGGGTCAGGATCCTGACCCCGGGCATGTTATCGCACTCACCCCTCCTCGACGACCAGCTTTCGACAGCGGCCCATCAGAGCTCCTAAGCTGATCTTGCGCGTCACGAAAATGACATCGCGGCCAAAGTCGGGCCTGGAAGCATCTATCCGGCGTGTTCCTTGGCCTTGTAAGATCTTGTTGGGCTGCTTCGGGACGAAGCCATTCGGCCGTGTGGTAGGGTGGGACGAAGCGGTCCTGGCGGGCAGAGGCGGCGGATACTTCTGCTTGCCCTTCGACGGAGCAGAGGGATGCGCCGACCGCGGCTTCCTGATCGGCTTGATAGGGCGCGAGGGCCCTGCGACGGGCTGTTCACTTTCCATATCGATGTGGTTGAGGTACGCGAGCGGGTAAGAGAAGCATCAACTTTGAAACGCGACGTCAAAACACCCCGTCTAGAAGTTTTCCCACGGTGCGCTTCGAGATTTCCCTGCTATCTGGTGGTCGTCGAGTCCGTGGTGAACCACATTTTGCTCAGCCTGACTCGACAACATCACCCAACCCTGCTCCTTTGTGCCGCAATCCATATCGGACGTCTGTTCACCATTCGACCCAGTCAGAGCTTGACAAAAGCTTGTCTTCCCCAGCGAAGCCGCTTCGTATCGCTCGTTTCTAGCCATATCGCCCTGGCCAAACGCTCGCACCACCAGAACCTCCCTTCCGCTTCAATCCAGCCCCGCTTGCTCCTATCGCAGCGCGTACACCTCCGAACCATGGCGTCTTCTTCCGCTCCCCCTATCGTCTCTTCCAAGGCGCCCATCAACCCCCAGTACGATCTCGGCGAGCTGCCGACGGTCGCCGGAGCCGACCCCGAGCGCAATGTCCTCGACGCGGCCAAGCTGATCGTGGCCAAGCAGGTCAGCGAGGCTTGGGGCTTGGACGTGGCTAAGGTCTTTGCTGGTGTTGACACCGGTCAGCTCGGAAGTACATCCCCTTTTCGTAGCTGACGATCAGGCAAGAAAGGTGCTGATCTCGCCGTTGCTATCCCCCGATTCGTCAAGGGCAAGCCTGACGAGGCGGGCAAGAAAGTCCTTGATGCTGTGAGCTAACATTTGCCCTTCCGAGCTACAAAGCTCATGCCAGTTCAAACCCACTCCCCTGGTCGCCGAGCTCACGCAACAAGGCGCCTTCCTCTTCTTCCAGCTTGAGTACGCTTCCACATTTCTCCTGTGCTAGTACTGGACTGACCGACAGCAAGAAGGGATTCGCCTACCACCTCCTCCGAAGGATCAACCTCATGTCCCGCGCTGCCCGTGAAAACCCCTCTTCCAAGACGGAGGCGTACGGTACGACCGATGAGGCCGAGGGCAAGCACATGCTCATCGACTTCTCATCCCCCAACATTGCGAAGCCATTCCATGCCGGTCACTTGAGGAGTACGATCATCGGAGCTGTGGTCTCGAACCTGCATGAGGCTATGGGCTGGAAGGTGACCAGGTTGAACTATCTCGGTGACTGGGGGACGCAATATGGTGAGTGAGCGAATTGACATTCGGGCTACGCCTTACATCAGGTCTCCTGTCTGTTGGATTTGACCGATTCGGAAACGAGGAGGAGCTCGTTCGAGATCCCATCCAACACCTCTTCCAGGTCTACGTCAAGATCAACCAGGAGCGAGCGGCTGAGACCGAGAGGTTCAACAAGGGGGAAATCCAGGATGCCGAGTCAACCATCCACGCCGCGGCCAAGCGGGTGTTCAAGGCCATGGAGGATGGTGCGTAGGGAATGTGGACAATTCAGGCATGGCGCTTACCTGCAGGCGAGCCAGCAGCCATTGCGCAATGGTCTCGATTCCGAGACCTGTCGATCGAGAAGCTGAAGGAGACGTACCACCGCTTGAACATCGACTTCGACGTGTACTGGGGCGAGTCACAAGTCAAGCCCGAGTCGATGCAGAGGTCGATTGACATCTGCGAGGAGAAGGGTCTGACCTGTGAGGACAGGGGAGCGCTGTTGGTCGACCTGGTCAAGTACAAGATGGACAAGGCGATCATTAGGAAAGCGGGTGAGTTGCCTGGATCCCTCTGGATTCCTAAGCTGACATGAAGACGGCACAACGATCTACCTCACCCGTGATCTTGGTGGACTGCACGACAAGTGGGAGAAGTACAAGTTCGACAAGCACATCTACGTTGTCCAGGCGGCGCAATCATTGCACTTCCGACAGCTGTACAAGACGGTCGAGCTCATGGAAGAGCCATACGCCGGCAGGCTGGAGCACATCTCTTTCGGTCAGTCTGCGCATCATCAAGTGATCCCCTGGACTGACGCGCAGGTCTTGTGCATGGTATGTCGACCCGAAAGGGAACGGTCGTCTTCTTGGATGACATCCTGGAGGAGGCCAAGGAGACGATGCACGAGCAGATGAGGAGCAACGAGGCCAAGTACGCGCAGATCGAGGACCCGGAGACGACGAGCCAGATCATCGGTACCACTGCCGTCAAGATCCAGGACCTGATGGGCAAGCGGTGAGTCCCTGGTCCGTTCTCACACTGATCACTCCCTGACGCTAGTGTGAACGACTACAACTTCGACATGAAGCGATGTACGTCGTTCGAGGGTGACTTCGGACCGTTCATCCAGTACTCGCACGTCCGATTATGCTCCGTGCAGCGAAAGAACCCCAACGTCCCCATCCCGACCACGATCGACGAGATTGATGTGTCCATCCTGGACCACCCGAAGATCCACGAGATCCTGTACCAGCTCGCGCTGTACCCTACTCAACTCCGAACGGCGTACCAGCTGTCCGAGCCCAGCACAATCGTCACCTGGTGCTTCAAGATCTCGCACCTGGTCGCCTCGGCGTGGGAGACGGTCAAGGTCGCGGGAGCGTCCGAGGAAGAGGCCAAGGCGAGGCTGTTCCTGTTCATCCAGACGAGGGAGGTGCTTGCTTCGGCAATGAGGCTATTGTCCCTGACGCCGATCGAGCACATGTAAGGGAGATGCACATAGACGAGTCGATGATATATGGGTACCATGCATCACCATGCGTAGCATGATCGGATTACAGTGTGGGGTAGTAGTAGTGATACAACTCGTCTCCTTCTCTCACTCCGCGCGTCATTCATCGTCCCTCGTCGCCCGCCTCAGACCTCTTCCAGGAATCCCTGCACGATCAACCTCTCCACCTGGCTCCTCGCCAACCTGAACCTCTCCCCCTTTCTAAAGTCTATCCGCTCCCCTCCCTCCAGGATGACCTCCCCCGCGTCCTTCAACACCCGCACATCCACCATGAACTCCCCCGGGGGCTTCTCGACCCCGGCCGACAGGTCCAGCACATCCAGGAAATCCGACTTGTAATCCAGCATCAGATTGTTATACCCCCGCAGGAAGTCCAGCTCCTGGGGCGACAGCGCGCTCCGCAGGTCCGGCGCGTCCGGGTCGCTGGTGCTGCTGGGCGTGGATAACAGGTATGCGAGCCCTCCACCGGCATCCCACCATCGTTCTTTGATCCCGCCCACGCGGGTGGACAGGTAGGCCAGGAGACAGCGCTTGTTCCGCCGCGCGGCGAGGTGTTGGACGGTGAGATTGCATACGAGCGCGCGGTCCTGCGATAGGGAGACTTGGCCGTGAGTTGCGGCGGCGGTGGAGATCGACTGGCCGAGTTGACGCGTCTCGAGACAGATGGAGAGGATGAGCGGCAGGGCGTACTTGGGCAGGGGGAGTTGGGGGGTTGTCGTGAGGGTTGAGCGGTGTGAGGCGGTCACGAGCTGGAGGGCGAGATCACCGTACATGATGAGGGCGGATCGCAGAGGGATACGGTAGCGAAGGTGGTATCCAGCCCGGTCGACTGATGTTCAGCGTTGTGTACCTGGGCCCCGTGATCTGACTCCAAGCCATGACACTCATTGAACAAGCTTCAATAGGCAATCGGAGCGAGAAGGCTTCTCTTGAACCCGAAAGGAGCGTGCCGGAAACAAGAGAGCATCCACTTACGTCGAGTTCGTGTATGTCTCCCTCGTCTGGCGACAGCACGGTGCTCAGGTGTGCGAACAGAGTGATAATGACCGTTAAGAGGACCGGTCCCAGAGTTGGAAGAATCACTCGAAATCGTCGAGCCGTCGCGACGCGTCCGAGTGGAGGTTAGTTACCGCCAGGAAATCGCCTCTTCGGGCAATTTTGGCCAAACGCAAGTCCGCCAGACACCACCTCCACGTTACCGACCACTTCAGTCTCGCTCCAACTGACTCTTCTTCATCTCATCAGTCATGTTCCGCAAGCTCCTCCCCATCCTTGCGACCCTCCTCATCGCCGTCCTGGCTCTCTTCGCCACCCAGGCGGAGGCGTCGAAGGGTCCGATCATCACGAACAAGGCGAGTTTCATCCCGCTTCCGCCGACCCAAGCTGACCTTTAGGTCTACTTCGACATCGAGCACGGAGGCAAGCCACTTGGCCGAGTCGTCATGGGTCTGTACGGAAAGTGAGCTCACGATTTACCGATAGATCCGAGCTGACGTCCAGGACCGTGCCGAAGACGGTGGAGAACTTCCGCGCCTTGTGTACCGGCAAGAAGGAGGATGGCGAGGAGCTTGGATTCGGATATGAGGGGTCTTCCTTCCACCGAATCATCAAGAACTTCATGTGGGTGCTGATAAAACCTTGAGGCGGTCCAAATTAACGCCAGGGCGCAAGGTGGTGACTTCACCAAAGGTGACGGCACCGGTGGCAAGTCCATCTACGGCAACAAGGCGAGTGATGCCGACCGTGAAAGGGGCTCCAGCTGACGCCCAGTTCGCGGACGAGAACTTCAAGCTGAGGCACACCGGTCCGGGAGTTCTCTGTGAGTGGCCCATCACTCTGTCCATATTCAGGCTGACGCGAAGCCATGGCCAACGCTGGACCGGACACCAACGGCTCTCAGTTCTTCATTTGCACCATCAAGACCTCGTGGCTCGACGGCAAGCACGTGAGTTGAAAATACCCTCGTCTTCGTATCCAGCTCACAACAGGTTGTCTTCGGACACGTGCTCGAGGGCATGGACATCGTCTACGCGATGGAGAACGTCGAAAAGGGTCGAGGCGACAGGCCCAAGGAGCCCGTCACGATCGTCAAGTCTGGCGAGGTAAGCTCAAATTCCCGGAATGTCCGGGTCGAGCTAACGGCAGCTCGAGATCGAGCACGAAATCGACGATGCAGGCAACCAGGTACCTCTCCGTCACGAGCTCTAAACCCCTTCACTCTCTGCTCAGCATGGAAGCACGCTTGTACGCACGTCGTGATCCATGGCTCTCTCCCCCCATACAACCCGTAAAGAATACAATCTGAATGCATGTCTTTCCCTGAACAGCCCGACTACATCGGTGACGAAGACGACGACGATGCTATCCCCACCAAGATCGACGACCTTCTCGAAGGCGAGGACGAGGACGAGGACGCGGAGGCGCTGGGCCTGGACGAGATCGAGCAGTACAAGACGATCTCGAGCCCGACGAAGATCTTTGCCTTCTTTGCCTTCTTTGTCGTCCTGCCCGTAGGCGCGTATGTCTACTTCTACAAGGGTGGACGGGAGAGGTTGAGGGAATGGAGGGAGAGCCGGGGGTACGCCAAGGTCGGCGCGGGAAGGGTTTGAGTCGCTCACGGACATCACTAGAGCTATCAGAGGTTATCAGTTGGAGCATGTATCCGCGGTATCATGGCACAAGGCTGAGGATGGCGGTGCGAGCGATTCTGGTACGACCGAATCTGTTGGACGTCTCTCGGGTCTTGTGGGGCGAGTGTTCGGAGCATGGGGGAAGGAAGACCAGATCGGAGGGACGCTACAAGGCGCCGGAACCATCTCGGCCGAATGCGTCTTCCACGAAGGCACGGGCCCGCTTAGCAGTGATTCTCATATACTCGGAAACGAAGGCCGAACAGACTGGCGTGGGTAAGCGCGGACGACAATGGATCCTAGCAGTATTACGAGTAAACTCTCGAAGTTCAGAGTGCTCTGAGGGACTTCCTCGTGGGTACATATGGGGAGGTCGAGATTCTCAACCTGTAAAGTAACACCCACCATGCCCTCTGCAGACCCCCCACCTGAACGAACTGATGGCGCGGACGATTCATCATCAGCGCAGTCTTCTACAGACACGTCGGGCGGGTCCAGCGAACAGCCAGCTCGTCTTACAAACGGGGACACAACGAACGGAACAACTGCTGTTCGTTCCGGTGGCCCAGTTCGGACGAGTTCTTCGCGAGGTTCAAGGCCAGGACCTTACTGAGGCATGGCAGTACTCGCACTTCAGGAAGGTTTGAGTATGGAGTGTTGGCCTTTGGTCCCATGACGTGCGGCACTGGAGTTTGGTTCTCAAAGAAGAGGGAGTCAGAGGATCAAGTGGGAGGGTCGGGCAAGATCGCCGTGCATGCATGTTCTTGGGAGGTGCGGCACTGTGGTTGGTCCATGCCTTCACTACCACGTCGTCTTGACTTACGAATCTGTCACACGGGCTCTGCTGACTCGGCATTGTCTCCTACCTGACCCGGAACGCACGATCAAAGGGCCTACTATATCGTCCGCGGTCATCAAAGCTGCGCGTGGTGAGGTGTTTAAGCGCACGGCAGCGCACGGTCATGTCTTTGCACCACTTGAGCAAGCACACCTTTGTCAACGAGCTTGTGGCAGCGCGTCCGGTCCGTTGGCAAGGCTCTTACATTTCCGCGTTGGCCCGACCCCTCTTGGGCGTGGGAAAGAGCCCGACCTCGAATCGGTCCAGTCAGCCTTCCACTCTCATGGATCTCTCAGCTAGGAAGAAGAGGCAGAGCAGCGGGTAGGGGTTCAGAGATGCAGTGAGGGACTCTTTGGAGGCAGTTGTGACCGTCTACGAGAGAGCTGACCCGACTGCGAAATATCTTCATTTGCTTATACGGCATTGGTGCATCGACGCCAAGTGGACAACGCTCAGATTCGAGTTGTGTCCTCCTTGCGACCCTCTCGCCCCGAGCTCTAGGCTCTTCGGTCTCCATCCTACCTTTTGGCCATCTGCACCTTTCAAGTCGTCGATCCTTTGTCTGGGAGTCGGCGTGAGATGACGACTCTCCTTTGCTTTCTGACCTACTCCGCCATTGGAAAGCCAATACTGTACGAGACCGCTCCGTTCGACCGCTAATGCCGTCTATCTCTCGAGACAGTTTGGCTTCAAGCCATAACCACCTCGTGCAGCCTGGTCCCGCTACTCAAGAACCGCTCGCCGACATGTCCTCGCCCACTTCTTACCTGCCGGGTCCGATCAAGCCCCGCGTCAGGCTGATTTCCACGAAATGATGAGGCGGCTGGGGGTCTTTTCACCCGAAACCAGTCTCAGCAGTGTGCATCGCTCCAACCAGCTCGCCCACAATCGAGCGTGGCACCCTTCAAGCGATGTTCAATCCACGGGCGGCCAGAAACGGGAACAACCCTTCGACGTCGCGCAACCGAACACCTCGTCAGTCAACTGCTCTCGACCTGGCGGCGGGTCGAGATAGCTACACTCTGGCCCCTTGCGGGATATCGCAATATCGTTGAGCCGAGGATGTTTACATAAGATGCCAAGCCCTGATATGTCACTGCGTCATTTTTGTTACCACACGACCGTGCCTCGCGTGCAGCTGCTCACACCCCGTGTTGTGCGGCATCCCAGACCCGAGGTGCCAAGTTGATAGAGCCTTTCGGGGGCAGTGGGGCTGTCGCTTAGCCGGGCCCCATTTGTGAGGTCCATTGCCCACAACCTGTGACCCGATAGACAGCCTGACCAGGTCACCCAAACGGCGAGTCCCCCTTTTTGTGGTGGAGACGAGGCTAGAATATGACGCTGTCCCGACCAATACGAGCTGGCTTCACCGCAAAGGGTCGTGGCAGCGTCGTGCGGCCCAGGCGCATCCTTTGTCCCTTGTCTACCAATACCACGTAGGGTCGAGAACATGCCCCTCACATGATCGCTCCACTCAACGCGCCGACTGAGAACGGGGTGCGCAGAGGGGAAGTCTTACCTCACCAGATGAACGTGATCGAGAGGGAGTGATCTGGGCGATGCATGCTCCCACCGTATCGGCGTCCGCTCGGCATGCAGATCGCCCATAATTCATGTACAGTCGGTTGAACGTGCCCACCCTGAAAAAATGGAGCGTCTGGTCCCGTGTGTAGAGACGCGTGAGGAACGAAAAGAGTAACGAACCGTTTAAGCGTAAACGTCATGACCGCTTAAGGAACGGTGGCGGCACACGACGTAGCAGAGAATCTTCGGTGCCCGGTCGTTTCCCCGAAGCGTTTTTCTCTCGTGCCTTCCGCCGACCGCTTCCAGCCCGTACCAAAAGTGGGGTCGACATGTTTGCTACTGGGGTCGCTTCAGCGATCCGGAGAAAAGGGGGTGCAGCAGGCTGTATGCGACGAAGGTGTGCACCGTGCTTCTCTGATGTACCCCATTAAAGGAAAAAAAGATGTAGGGGACGAAGCGTGAAACGCGTGTGCCCTAGAAACGGCGTGGTCGGGCTTGTTGTTGGGCCCAGAATTACCCGAAAGGGGGTGGTGTCAGCGCATGTGGCGTCGTAGGTTTAACAATACCGCCCCTGAGCGCTCATGACAACGATCAGCAAATCAGTCTGGCAGCGCCATTTACCCGTGTTCAACGGCACTCTCAACCCCCTTCTTTTCACTTCTTCCACTCCCCCCTCGAGCTACTTAAGCGGCGAGGCCTTTGTCTTGTGTGCGCCTCAGGTTCTATCGATTGAGTCGAGACGAACAACAGGTAAGTCAAAGAACGACTTTCTCGGCGCCTTGGCCTTTGCGGTGTTTTGCGTGGACGCGTCGATGGTTCAACCCGACCCCCTTTGCGTGGCCCGACCTTCGTGCCATGGCGCACCAACACCTCCTTGCCCCAGGCCCGACAGAGTCGCGACGTGTTGCGTGCGTTGACTGACGACAAGGTCCACGACCACACTCTTTCCAGCACACCGTCTACACGACAATCTTACACCTTTTCTCTCTACGTACCCTTGCGCTGTGCGCAACGACGACACTCACCCTACACAAAGGCACACCCGCTCGACAAGAGACACCGTGACTCACCAAGATGCTCTCCTCTACGATCTTTGCGCTCGTCACCGCCCTCGCTACCGCCTCGACGGCGTCCGCGCATATGACGCTCTGGAATCCACCTGCGTACAAGAGCAAGAACATGCCCGGCATCCAAGAGGCCAACATTGGTGAGTGCCTGCACCTCAGAGGATCACTGGGTGTTTTCTCTTTCACGTCCCGACGTTTGTTATGCGCAAGATCGCGCAGTTCGGACCAACTGTCTGCCTGAGAAGCACAACCATCAATGTCCGGAAGGACAGCGCTGATCCCTCCAGATTACTCGATAACCGCTCCCCTGGGCGAGTACCCCTGCAAGGTGAATTAGCATCATCTCCTCGTACACCTGTCGCTATGCTGATCAGCAGGGCTACATCGACCCCACCGTCCCGTCGGTGGCCACATGGGCCGCCGGGTCGACCATCAACTACGAGCTCCAAGGAACCGCGGTTCACGGCGGAGGATCGTGTCAGATCGTCCTGTCGTACGATCAGGGCAAGTCGTGGAACGTCATCTACTCGATCATTGGTGGATGCGTCATCGACGGATTGACGGAGTCGGTCAAGATCCCGGAGGAGGCGCCGAGCGGCGAGGCCATCTTCGGCTGGACTTGGTTCAACAAAGTCGGCAACCGAGAGATGTGTGAGTAGTCACGCAACGCTCCCCCTACCCTCCCCATACGACAGCCTTCGAGCCAATCATCCTGACAATGGAACAGCACGTTGACCCACAGACCAGAACTGCGCCCCGGTGACCATCACCAACGGCGGATCCGGTTTCAACTCGGACGACTACCCCGCGCCCTTCGTCGCCAATGTCGCTGCCGCCTCAGGGTGCGGGACTGTCGAAGGAACCGATGTCGTCTTCCCCCACCCCGGAAAGAACGTCAAATACGGCGGTGTCTACGCGCAAGGAACCACGCCCACGCCCGGTGCTGGTATTTCTGGGTCATGTGCCAACGGCGCCGAGGCCCCTCCCCCAGCCACTGGAGGCGGCAACAACTCTTCGCAACCTTCGTCCGTCTCGTCCGCCCCCGAGGGCGGTTCGACCCTCTACACCGGCTCGTCCACTGCAACGTCCGCGTCATCGGCGTCATCGGCGACTGGACTTTCCACCACCCCGAACTATGCCGCTGACTCCCCCGGCGTCTCCTCATCCGCTGCGTCAGAGTCGGCCGCGCCGTCAACACCTACTTCGGTCATTCCGCCCTACAAGTGCAAGCGAAAGAGTAGCGAGAACACTGTCACGCCTGCTCGACGTCACGAGCGCCTGGTCCGACGATCAGCGCACGAACGACTCGTGCGACGCCGAATCAACCGCGACGTCTCGGCCGAGCAGCTCTCGCTATGATCGCTTCTCGATCTGGCGAGGCGCGGGAGAGGAGGTGTTAGTGTCTGGACGCTGTTGAGGGTACCGTGCTGTGCACAATGGACTTGGATATACCACCGCTTGATGCTGGTGTTGCTACCGCCTTGAAGGTTGGTCAGCTCGGCCCAGTCCGGTCATTTACGAACGAATGTCATTCTCGTCGCTAGCCGACGTTTGTAGTGTAGCTCGTGGAACATTGCGATCGCAGCGCGTTCTCATATGTATCCATATGACCACGTCGAGTGTTGGTGTCGTGTTGTGTGTCCAGTCAGGCACTTGCCATTCACGTTGGAGCGTCAACACGAGAGATCAGGTTGAAGGAGTAGAACTTTGGCGACTACTTCGCGTAACCCGGTTGAAGCGAGCCGGAGCTTGAAATATTGTTGTTGTCAAGCATTCCGTTTCGACTTTACCTGATTTTCCAACTCTTTGCTCTACTCTACTGCCGCTCTCAATCCATCGCCATGCTGTTCTGCCCGTACTGCTCCAACAACATGACGATAGGAACGACCGAAGACGGTTCGGACGAAAAGGCATGGTACGTGCCCTGCGCTCGCCAGACATAGGCGTCAGTTGCTCATCGCAGGATCTGCCCGACGTGCCCGTACAAATGGGACATCAAGCCCGACCAGCCCGTGCGTGGGCGCGGCTCGCAGCGAGGGAGATTCCACGCTGACGACAGATCTCCATGCGAACGCATCTGGCGCGGAAGGAGCCGGACGACGTGCTCGGAGGGGAAGATGCGTGGAAGAACGTCGACAAGACGGCGAGTGAGTCTGGATATCTGCCGATCGTGGTTGTACACAACCTGGCGTTGTGTATCCTGCTGAGATACGCCAAGAACGAGATTGGATCCTAACGAGCAGCAACGTGCCCCAAATGCGACCACCGGATGGCATATTGGCGACAGATGCAGATCAGGTCGGCGGACGAGCCGTCTACAAATTTCTAGTGAGCGACCGCTTTGCGCCGCAGCGCTCTGCATCCACATCACAAGCGGTCATTGCTGACGGACAGCAAATGCGTGGCGTGCGCCCATCAATGGCGAGAGGTACGCTGCGGCCGACAGCTGTTATTGTGCTTACGCTGACCTCTGCAGAACTGATCGTGATGGCGTCGCATCGTTACATAGGTCGTCAAGTTATGTTGTACACATCGAGATCTCACATCCACCTCCGGTCGCCGCGGGTCTTGACCGATCCCACCCCCCGCCCTATATTTACGCCCCATACGAGATATGACGAATGCAGCTCATAGATGCTAGCCCGCTCATGCGTCCATGCCGGCCTGTATGACGTCCATCAACCTCTTCACCCGTTTCACCTGCTCCTCCCCGTGTCCGCCCAGACCCGGCACGCCGAGCTCTTGCAGCCTCTGTGTTTGGCGGAGTGCCAGACCGTCCAGGGACGGGAGAACCGTTTCAAGGTAGAACTGGTCCAGTGATGTCGCGAGAGTGTTTGCCCATTGCTGCGTGTGAGCGGAGCCTCGAGCGTTTGGACAAGTCGCCTCGTGGTAGGTCCGCCTCAAGATACAAGCCACTGTACGGGCCAGATCTATCCACCTAAAGCAGCAGAAAGGGAGTAAAGGGGATGACTGCGCCCTACGTACCGCTTGTCGGTCCGGCGGGACAGGTTTCCGTGTTATCCTTGCTCTGAGTATCAGCCCCGCTCTCGACGCACATCGCCCGCACGCACATATCCTTCTCAGCCGACAGCGACTTCTCATGCTCGGCCTTCAACTTTTCCTGCTTGGCCCACAGCCGCCGCTCGAGGCCATCCTGCTCTGCCTTCATCTGCCATCAGTGTCCGCCTCACTCTCGGCCCCGCATTCGCTAAACCCACCCTCTTCAGCTCCTTCGTGAACCCCTCGTCCTCCAGCAGCTCCGAGATGATAGGCAAAGCTTTCGTATACCCCATCTCATCCCACTCCTTCTCGCCCCTCCTGGACGCGTGGGCGGCTCCACTATGACCCGGCTTACTCGACTCGGCGTGCGCATCTGAAGCCGGTACCGCCGGGCCCAGCAAAAGCGGGTCGAAGCCCATCTCCTGCCTTGCGCGCTTGCCGATAGGCCCAAAGGGCTCTATGAGGCTATTCCGCGAGCCATCGAACGCGGACGATGATGACGTTGCTGGCGGCGGATTCTTCAGCGAGGCGAGGAGGTCATCCAGCTGTCGCTGGGTGGGATTGACAGACGAGATGGGTCGGGCGGGGTAGGAAGCGGCGTATGAAGAAGTCTGACCGGGTCGGTGGGGGTCGTAGGAGCTGGATGAGCCGTGTTGGGCGTGGCGGGGGTTGTGGTGAGCTGGTGCATCGTTGTCAGGAGGCGTCGCTGAGCCGCCGTCCTGCGTCGACTGGAGCAGGGCCAACAGCGACTTGACGCTGTTTTGCCCGTCCTGCCATGAGCCTTGCCCCTGCCTCCATCTGGTCGAGGCTGTCAGAACTGGTCGCCCACCTGGAAGCTCATGTGATGAAGATGCCCGCCGGCATGTAATGAGTGAAATGTGACACACACACACGCAATCTGTGCCGAAACAAGCGCGAGTGACCCGACGACCGGGTAAAATGTCGAGCCAACTTCCGATCGTCGTCCACCCTCCATCCCCACTTTTGCACTTCGCACTCTCACCACACCCCCATCGATCGGCACCATGGCAAGCATAGCTCCGGTACCGGACATACCGATACCACTCGCAGCCAGCCCGGCTGGGCCGTCCAATAGTAGTCGGGCGGTACGGGAGAAGATCGTGGCGAGCCATCATCTTGCTTCAGGGGCGTTGTCAGGCTTCACCTCGGCAATCGTGTTGCAGCCGCTTGATCTCATCAAGACGCGGTTGCAGCAGAGCTACGAGGGCGGTGTAGGGGCTAAGCGGTACGCGTGTGGTCTCGGCGCACCTGCCGTACACCGGATCCCCTGGATTGTGTGGCCGAGGTGCTGATTCCAGTCGTAAGATCTCGACGGTGACGAGGGAGGTTATACGGAATGACGGGGTGACAGGGTTGTGGAGAGGAGCCGTGCCGACAGTGATACGGTACGTGCATTCATTTCACCTGCTACATGCTGCTTCCATCCGATCCGGCCATGTCGGGTTCCGCTGACACCGCAGTAACGTCCCCGGCGTAGCCCTCTACTTCTACACCCTCACCTCAATACGCACTGAACTCTCCTACCTCCCCTTCTTCCGTACAACCGTTCTATCCCCTACGGCCAGCTCGACAAATCAGTCGAGATCAACGCTGGTCAAGCTGTCCGTTACCGGGAACCTCATGGCCGGAGCAATAGCGCGCACATCCGTCGGGTTCATGCTCAATCCAATAACGGTGCTCAAGGCGCGGTATGAGGCGGGTCCGACAGGATATTGAAGATGGGATAGACGGGCTGACCCCTAGAGCAACCAGTTTATGGAGTACCGGAGCATATGGGGTGCGGCTAAATCGCTGTTCCAAACGAATGGGATCCGCGGTCTGTTCCAGGGGTTCACCGCTACGGCGGTGCGGGACGCCCCGTATGCGGGTCTGTCGATTGTGTTCTATGAGAAAGGGAAGGATCTGGCCGGTGAGTGGCAGGAACGAGGGACAGCTCGTGCAGCGCTAAGCGCAGGCCGGCTGGTCAAACCGGAATGGGGCGTCCCCAACGCTGTGTTGCACTCTGGATCAGGTACGTGGCCTGTGTGCACAAATATGACGAGTAGCCCAAAGCACAGAGTGTCAACTCATGTCAGCCGCAATGTCCGCAACACTAGCCACCTTTTTCACCTCCCCCGCCGATTGCGTCAAGACACGCATGCAGGTCAACCCCGACCAACATCCGACGCTTCGCAAAGCCGTCGCGCGAATATACAGCGTGAGTGCCTTGACTCGTCTAATTTTGCCGGCTCTGCTCGCAGCGAACTTCTTAAGTGTGTTACTGACCAAAAGGACCGGGGTTTGTCCGGCTTCTTCTCGGGCTCGACATTGCGTATCTCCCGGAAGGCGGCGAGTGGGGCCATTGGGTGGACGGTCTACGAGGGAATCTTGTTGTTCCTCCGGGATCGGGCTTGAGAGGTTGAGGAGGGCGAGGAGGTGGAGAAAAGGGACTGATCCCACCAGCATCATCATCTACTTTCGGCCATGCATACACCAGTCATCCGTGGCGATGCTTTTGTGGCCGGCCAGGAGGGCCCTGCCCTTGCGCCACACCGTAGGGGATACTTCATCTCCAGGCGTTTGGGCCTCGTCATGCTCCTCGCCACACGCGAGTCTCGGCACGAGGAACGCTTCAGAGCATGCCCTTGCGGTCACGATTGAGCTGCATCATACATTGCTGGCCGTGTTGTGCAGGTCCGACGAGCAAGACCAAGATGAGGCTGGCTGCACGCAAAGCTGGACCCCTCTCGCGCGGCGGCTGGCCGGGACGGGCCGTACTTGATTTGATTCCGTTAGCCGTCGCTCTTCCGCATTCAATCCCCACCGCCGCGTCGGGGTCGCACCAACCGTGAATTTCAACACAACGGGTATCACACAAGCACCGTCACATCATCAACCGCCCGCACCATGTCGACGTCGAGAATAGGAGGGCTGATGGCCCGCGCTGCGTCCGCGTCCTCGCGGGGTAGGCTTGGCGGGAGTTCGCCCGGAGGGGGATAGCTGATCCCAGTGCACGTCCGGTATGCCACGACGGCCATGCGGATGCCCGCCATGTCGCCGACGATGACCGAGGGTGGTATCGCTTCGTGGAAGAAGAACGAGGGGGAGGCCTTTGCTGCGGGTGATGTGTTGCTCGAGATTGTGAGTCAATGACGCTCGGCACCGTCTGGGCCGATTCGGTATGCGACTGAGGCGTGAACTGGACAAGCCGGGGTCAGAGCTGACGGCAGGAAACGGACAAGGCTACCATTGACGTTGAGGCCTCGGACGATGGCATCCTGGGGAAGATTGTTGTGAGCTTGATCCGGTGCTGCGTCGAATGTACGAGCTCACGCCCAGAGCCAGGCGGGCTCGTCGAAGATCCCGGTCGGGCAAGTCATCGCTATGCTGGCGGAGGAAGGCGACGACCTGTCGGCGATAGAGGTGCCGAAGGACCTGGGACCCGAGGGATCAGCTTCGAGCGCGGCGCCGGCGGAAGGAAGCGGAGAGTCTAGCAAGGCGAGCGAGAACAAGCCGGAGGAGCCGGTGCAGACCAAGTCGGAGCCCAAGGGCACAGAGCAGAAGACGGCAGGAGGAGGGCACAGGGAGATCCATCACCCGAAACCGCTCTTCCCATCGGTCTCGAGACTGTGAGCTGCGGTGCTCTCGTCATCGAGGGGAGCTGACGGCAGACTGCTCGAGTCGTCGCTTACGAGCGAGGAGATCTCCAAGCTCAAGGGGACGGGCAAGGGCGGTATGCTCACGAAGGGGGATGTGTTGGTGGCGTTGGGCAAGATCACGAACAGCTGGGGATCTGCCGAGAAGCTCAATCTGGACGTCATGGGCCCGAGCGGGAAGAGGAAGAGCGAGGCATGTTGAATCGGACGCGTCGGGGGATGAGCTGACCCGCAGTCAAAGGCGACGGCGCCGGTCTCGGACGTCAAGCCGGCGAAGAAGGAGGAGCCACTGGACGCTGCGGCGCTGAGGAGGCTGATCGTCGCTGGTATGGCCAAGGCGACGCGCCCAGCCGAGCCCATCGTCCTACACAGTGGGTCTGCCGCATGGGTAGGGGGGAACTCGAGTCGCTGACGAGCAGCACAAGACCCGCTGCCTCTGTCGTCGGATCACGAGTTCGACTCCATCCTCGCTCCATACGCCTCGCTCCTTCCCCCTCCCCAGCCCAAGATCAACATTCCCTCGCCAGAAACGCTCGAGACCCCAGTGAAGAAGGACGAGTGGGCTGGCTTGTGGTAGGACCCGGAAACCTAGACTGCGACAACAATCGCCCGGCGATGATACCATATGATGACCATGCATACATGCACTCTAGCTGTCTATACCGGGGGCGCGCTCACTTCTTCACGTTGAATATGCTCAACAGCGCGAAGCACCCATACAGCAGGCCCACCGGGTACGCGACCAGTAACCGCTGGCGGTCCATCCGCAGGACCGCGACGAATATCGAGCTGGCTGAATGCGTGCACCAGATGATCGAGATGACGGAGAGGAAGTAGCCGATTGGGTGGTCGATTCCCACCCCGATGCCCAACGAGCCGAGGAAGATCATTGGTATGAGGCAGTAGCCCAGGACGGACGCTGTCCGGTATGCGTCGATGCCCGTCTCGGACATGAGGTTGAGGAGGAGGTATATTGCCGTCGTACCGAGGAGGCCCACGCCGTAGATGTACGAGAACTGGGGTTTGCCCGACTGGTGTGAGCGGAAGCACGCCGGCCACGGGAGGACGGGAGGAGGAGCCACTCACCAGGAGGAGGACAAAGGCGAATGCAAAGGAAAATACGATGGGCCCGGCGAGGTCTGCGTCGTCCATTATATTTGCGTTGACCCGAGCGAGCGGGTTGAGCACCGTCAGACTCTTCTGCAAGATATGCGATGGGTTGATCCCGAGCTCTGCTCCTTAGCTCCAGATACAGACGTCGGCTGTCGAGAGCTCACCCTCGGCCAAGCTTGGCTCGCCCTCGAACCCGCCCGTGCCGAACGCCTCCCACCATCTCCCTTCTCCCGCCATCATGCTCCCTAGGCGTGCGCCGCTCATGCTGCCACTGGCGGCTCCGTACGCCCCTCCGCCCATGTTGCCCTCGAGCGATGACCTCGAGCCCGAGTAGTACGGCGAGTTGGACGATGATGCGCCGCCTGCTCCGCCGCCGCCGAAGAACGCCAGCGGCTCCTGCTGGGGTGTATAGCCCTGGCTGTTGTAATTTTGCTGGAACATGAGGTGTGCGATGAGGTCGAAGTGTGTGCAGTCGGTCAAGTGGACGGGTTGCGTGGAGGTCAAGTCATCCCAGACGCGTCAATGACGAGCAGCCGGGGGGGGGCGAGCTGGGTGCCACACGGGTGAAATGCCGAATGTGGCACTCGAGTGCTCTCTGGCCCCCCCGTCCCCGTGGATTCCGATTGCTTCCTCGTTGGCTCGCTCGCGGCCGCTCTCGCAACAGCAAAGATCTACCTATCCATCGCATACACTACTCACACTCTTTGCACCTTTTACTCTTTCCCTTACCC
>JAHXHD010001234.1:0-14565 GCA_019857685.1 Papiliotrema terrestris | reverse complement strand
CCCGATGCTCCTCCCCACCCACTGGCGGAAAACCAGTCCCGCATCGACCGTCTCGTCCTCGAAGACGTAGTACGAGAACCGGCGGGACAGGTACGCCAGGTGTTTGGGGTAGTATGTCAGGACGGACCACCAGAACGTGACGCTGATGCAGAGGAAGATGGTCACTGGGATCAGGCTGCGTTCAGACGCGATGCCGGAATGGCTCACGGAGCAGCGCGTTCTCCCACGGTTCGAGCATGTTCAGCGCGAACGTCGAGTAGAACCAGATCCTGCGCGTAAACGTGAGCCCAGCAGGTGGACATGGTCACGGGTTGACCGAGAACATGGCCATCCCGACTCACCGCCATGACCAGATGAAACGGCCAATCCGGCTCTCTGGCGGTTTAGGGTACCGTCCAGCCGGTGGGGCCGGCTTGCGAGTCATTCCAGCGTTCGTAGCGTTCATGTTCGGTGTCACTGAGCGAGTCAGGGGAGCTGCAGAGGACGCGTGGAAGCGGTCGAGGTACGCAAGGCGGGAGGCAAGGGTGAAAGTCAAAAACAACAAGGACGACGCGGTCGCGTTTGAGCGTGTTGCTGATTTCAACATCGACGGCGATCATAAGGGCTGCAACGGGACCGCTCAATTCGACTTGCACAGCCCTCGACGACGGCTTGTAGGGATCGCCATGAACGGCCAGCTCGAGGCGTTGATCTCGTATCCCGGCTCAGTGCCGTTCATACACATCCACCACCCACACCACCCGACAACCAGCTTGGACCTGCCTTCGGCGCCCCATATCGCTCGTCTGGACGCCATCGAATATCACACCCCGCGCCTGCTATACACCGGCATACTGCATGCATTAGGAAGCGAGACCGAGGAGCTGGCAACATGGGACTCGTTCGCTCGTGCGCTACGGGACCATCTGTCGACGAGTAAGAGCAAAGGAAAGGGCAAAGGCAAGCGGAAAGCGGACGACATGGAGAACGCCAGCAGCAGCGTTCACAACGGCGTCGCCAACGGCCATGAAGGACATGAGGAAGTGGAAGGGGCCGTGGTAATCATCACGCACGTTGAGAGGCTGCGTACGGTGCTAGGGAACGGATGGACAGTCATGACGAGACTGACGGAGCTGGTAGGCTACTTTGTCTTCCAGTCAGATCTGGCTGACGTGCAGTCCGGCGCTAATGTGACGCTCGTCCTATGTTCCTCGGCGCCTTGGGAAGAACTACGTCCTCCGAGAGGAGACGCTCCTGAGCCAGTTCACATCTTTCTCCCGGCGCCGACAAAAGATGGTCCGTGCCGAGCTCCCATACCATCGCTCCTGAGCTCATCCGCAGAGGTGCTGCAGGCACTCCTGCCCGCAAGCTCCCACCCAGTCTGGTCACGGTTCCTCGAGCTCCTCCTCTCCTCACTGCTTCACCTAACCTCGTCACCGATCACCGAGCTGGAATACATCGCGGAAGCTCTCTGGCCATTATACACCTCATCATTACCTCCTCACCTCGAGCAGGATCTACTCGGCAGCCCTTACCCAGACCCTGATAATCCCCCGCCCGCGCTCGTCACCAACATAAAGCTCCTCACGGATCTGAAGCACGGCCTGGCTGTGCCGCTGGCCGTGGCAGCAGAGGACCTCATCACCCGCCGCGTCGGCATCGAGGAGTTCAGGAAGACAATGAGGAGGCCTGTACCGGGCACGCCTAGTCGCGCTCTCGCTCGTGCGTCGCAAGCGGGGCAGGGGCTCGTTGCGGATCTGGCGCTCTGCGGCAAGTACCTCGTCGTGGCCGGCTATTGCGCAAGCTATAACCCGGCGAAGAGCGATCAGAGGCTGTTTGGCCGGATCGGCGCGGATGGGAAGCGGCGCAGAGGGGGAGGGAACAGGAGGGCGGGGTACGGCCGCATGCGGGTCGGAAAGGTGCGTCCACAGGCAATCGAAGGCAGATTGTGGTGGACTAGTGCTGAGATTAGGTGCCGCAACGCCTGCTTGGGCCAAAGGCGTTCACGCTCGACCGGCTACTGGCACTCTTCGCATCGCTTTATGCGGAACATGCCTCGAGACCGGAGGACCTCTTGCCGGGGCAGGAGGATGGCTGGTCATCGGATGACGGGGACGATGGATGGCGGCCGAGTATCGAGACGGCCCAGAGAAGGGCAGAACATATCAGGCGGAAAGAGCAAGAGAGGGATGAGATGTGGGAGGACGAAGTGGATCACCTCACCATGTCCACGAGGCTGTGGAGTTTGGTGCGTGCCTGAGGAGTTTGTCGACAGGCTTGGACGGTACGCTGATACCCAGATTCCGGAGCTCGAGAGTCAAGGGCTGTTGCGTCGGATGTCACCACCTGATCGACTGGACAACATCACAATGCGGTGCGAGGTGGATTACGAGGAGGTCAAGTCGATAGCCAAAGATCTGCGCATCACCCTCGACGAGTATCTGTACGAGGCTACAGCATAGTATGCGACATGCAGCCCATGGGTGACCCCTCGGGGCGAGCTCACTTGGCGATCATTGGATCGTTACTTTGTTGCAGCTACAAAGGCACACTCACAGGTGCACGCCTCACATGGCACATGGCGAGCGATGCATGCCGACCCGTTATGTGCGCTTCAGATCCAGATATCCATCCGACCCAACTTTACACCTCCGCTTCACGATCGCCCTGATCCACTCGGCGACCTCCTCCGCGCGCGATCCAGCCGCATCCCCGCGCTCATCCACCAATCGTTGCACCAGCTCCTCCTGCGTCACTTTGAAGGCGCCGGATCCAGGTGCCGAGCCGCTCACGATGGCCTCGACGGCAGCTTCGGAGGGCAGACCGTACTTACGGAAGAGACCCCACGTCGAGTCGGACTGGTCCTTGCCGCTCTTCGAGCGGCTAGGGGGGTCGAGGATGAGCTGGGGCCGTGCGGATTGAATGGCCGAGCGCGAGTCGAAGAAGTTGGTGGTGATGTTTGCTGGGGAGATGGACTCGTCGGAGATGGAGGAGGGGGACCATGATGGACGGTCGGAGGACTTTGCCACGAGGACGGCGGTCACGCCGGTAATGAAGTCATCAGTCGCTCGCTTAGGACCCTGCTGATTAGCTGAAGGGCTTGGGCAGCGTTCGAGCAATCTTGCTCACGGAGAAACCCGTTGCCATGGCAATGTCTGGAATCAGCAACTTGTCGGATAGATGTGAGCTCTGGTTCGCTCACCATTGTGCAAAACATCGTCCAGTCGCTTGCTGTGCCTCGCCCGCCTGTACCCCTCCAAAGCCACCGCCATCCCCGTCGGACTCCTCGCGTCCATGATTGTTTTCTGCTCCTTTGCCCAAGCCTTCACGGCCTCCGTCGACTTCTCGTCTGTTTCGGTGTTCTCCAACCGCTCATAGATCTCTTGAACAGACTTTCGGCTGAACGCCCAGTCCAAAAACCTGCGGATCTCGGGGGTGAGGGCCGTGTGGCCGTCCGGGTTCTTCTTCGAGCTAAGCTCGGAGCTAGAGGGAGGAGGAGGCGAGAATGACGAGACGACCTGGGAGATGTGGTGCTCCGAGGGGTTGTCCAGTTGTGTAATCTCATGCAAGACGTGTGGGATTGACTCGGGGGTGATGTAGTGCGTGGCCAGACCGAGTTCACTGCGAATCAGTCAGACTGTATGGACAACCATGGCATGCGACGCACTAGGCCCCTCGACCAAAGACTTCTTGCCCCGTCAAGGCGAGCCAGGCGCCGATATACCCGTCCAGCTGGGCGAGGTAGTAGTTGACGCCGACGTCTGGGGCGTATCCGATCTTCGTCTCAGGCATGGCGAAGCGAGTCCGTGGGGTTGCGATTCGAATCTGGGCAGGCAGAGCGATTCCGTTTCCTCCGCCCACTGCGGGTTAGCTATAGAGGCTTTCATGCATCTTCCAGCTCCGGCTCACTGGTGACACCGTCCATGACCGACACGTAGGTCTTGCCCGTCTTGGCCAACAGCCAGTTCAGCTCGAACTCCTCCTTGAAGAACGGCAGGGCGGTCTGTTTCCCGTCCTTGAGGTCCAAGATCAGTTCTGCATGATCAGCTCCTGCGCATGCTTGCGCACGGCAAGCTAGCAATGGCGGACTTACGCTTGACATCTCCGCCTGAGCAGAATGCGCGCTCGCTCCCGGTTCCAATGATGACCTGGCAGAGTTCTGAGTCTCGCCATGACTATGGTCAGCCAAAGTTGAGCTCTCGCCTCCTAAACTACTGCACTCACGTGGACCTTCTTCGTGAGCGAGGTGATCATCTCGTGGTTCAAGGCGTTAAGCGCTTTGGTCCGGTTCAGCTTGTATATCCTAGCCAGCCCCTCGGTGCGGTACTCTATCGACAGCTACGATCAGCCCATGGCTGACGAAACGGTATAAGATGACCTCACCTCCGCGACCGGCGACTGGGTGCTCGATTCGGCGGACATGGTCGGTGTCGAAGAAAGATGCCGAGCGATGGTGTTGATGCGAGAGGCGGCTGTCAAGCTTCGCGAAGAGGACGAGGCCATGCGTGCCGAGCGGGTGAGGGCTGACATCTGGGCGTCGCGCTGGTAGACGAGATGTGATGCGAGCTGAGGGGTGTATACGTACGGCTCAACACTGCTCGACGAGTTGCCGGGACAGACGGGTTCGTGCTCGCTCGACTTTGGCAGCACACTTTCCCACGGTGACCTGTTTGCCAGTCACGGGACTTTGTTCGATGACGTCTCGCCACTCGGAACCGGGCAGTCCACTCAGCTCCTGTTCGTCAGACGCCCACAGTCGGTGCAAGCATCCCATCACGTTTGCATCACCCTCACTCGTACACTCGAACATAGACCGGACTGTCAGGTCTCGTCCCGCTCCTCACAGGCACATGACCATATAGCGCCGTCAAAATGGGTGTCAAAGGCCTGTGGTCCTTGCTCAACCCGGTCGCGAGGCCTGTCCAGTGGGTTCTGTATCATGTGCCTCGATCAACATTAATGGGCAGAATAGAGAGCATGGAGGGCAAGCGACTCGCTATAGATAGCTCCATTTGGTTGTATCAGGTCAGCTGCCTGCCTGGTCTTCTCGAACAAAGCTTACGGGCAGTTCCAGGCCACTATGCGAGACAAAGATGGGAGGGTCTTGGTAAATGCGCATGTGCTCGGTCAGTCCTAGGCATTCGAAGGGCCCTAACCGTCAGTCAGCTGACTGAAAGGTTTTCTACGGCGTATCAATAAGCTCTTGTTCCATGGTATAAAGCCTGTCTTCGTCTTTGATGGCGGAGCGCCGAATCTCAAGCGGTCCACAATTGTGCGTGCTTTGCTGCGAATGCAGTACACGTCAGCTCATCCCAGGCGGAGAGAAAGCGGAAAAAGCAAGGCGCTGCGGTCAACCATGCCAAGACGGCCGAGAAACTCTTTGCTGCTCAAATGAGGCGAGAAGCGGTCAAGGCGGCTCAACAGTGCGTGTTAGCAGTCTTCACGACGCTTTCGAGCTGACAAGAAGGGCGCGAGAAGAGCAAGCCGCTCGGGATGCAACGACTGCGGCGGCGGCATCAGCCAGATACTCAAACGACGCTGGGGAGCAGATTGCGGAAAATGCAGTATACCTCGAAGACCTAGAAGGAAGAGCAGGACCCTCGGTCCCCCGCCCACCACCGCAAAAGACGCCCTCGAATCAGTCCATCGCGTCTCCGGTACCGGTAGACCCCGCGGAAGAGCGGCGCAAAAAGTTTCGGAAGCATGACCCATATCGTCTCCCAGAGACCGAGATGCCCACTGTCTCGACCGCCGAGAAGCCAGATGCCCGTCTTGCAACCGAAGAGGAGCTCAAGCAGTTCATCGATGAAGTCCACCCCGAAGATATCGACGTCGACTCGCCCGAGTTCCGCGCGCTCCCAACCGAGGTACAATACGAAATCATCGGTGATCTGCGCGTCCGGTCTCGGCAGCAGTCACATCGACGCCTGGCGGACATGTTGCGAGCTGCGCCGACTGCGCTGGACTTCTCGCGCGCGCAGATCAAGCATCTCAGTCAGCGGAATGCGTTGACGCAGCAATTGTTGACGGTCACGGATATGGTAGGAAAGGCGCATCTGACCATACCAGTCCGGATCGCTGCGGAGCGGAACAGGGAGTATGTCCTTGTGAAGCGTGGGGAGGACGAGGGCGGAGGATGGGCTTTGGGCATCAGGGAGGGGACCAAGGCGAATCCGATCAAGGTGGAGGAGGATAAGGAGGATGAAAGTGGGAGCGAGACGGAGAGCGAAAGCGATAGCGAGGAGGATTTCGAGATCGGGCCGGACATGTCTGATGTCAAGGCTATCTCGCCGTGAGTCTCGGTCCCGTCCGACTGGCTCGGATCAGCTGTCTTTTTGTCTTCACTAACGCCAGGCCCAAGCCGCCTATGATTGATCCCGATCTGAGAGAGTTCCGCCGTAAGGAGATTCTCGATGCCATCGTCCGCCGCTATGCGCCCAAAGCTCCGGTCAAGAAGTCGCTCGATGTCATTGTCAAATCGTTTGGCAAGCGGCGTCAGCCGGAGTCGGCGCCTCTGTTCGACAATGTGGAGCCGAACGAGGACGTGATACCGACAGCGAATGACGAGGCATTAGCTCTGGCTTTACAGCAAGAAGAGCTGGGTTCGGACGAAGAAGAAGCCGATCCCGATCTCGCGAGAGCTCTCGCGCTGAGCCGGAAAGATGCGGAACTAAAGCAGCCATTCACGTCGGAGCCCGATGAGTTCCTGGCGGTGGAAGAGCTTGATCATGTTCAGGGTGGCAGCGCATCAAGCGATATTGCCAACGAAGTGCGGGGAGGATACAGCGACACGGACGAGTCGATGGATGAGCTCGAGGAGGTCTCTCTTGTTCCGTCGACTCGTAGCACGCCCATGCCCATCTCGCATGAGCCTACGCCCGTTGTGGAATCCGACGAGGATGAGGACGGCTTTGAGGTTGTCGAGGTTGCGCCTCCGGTCGCGCCTTCAATAGTGCCTTCACGTTCTACACCCGCGGCCACCGAGGCAGCCGCGACCTCAAAAGCGGAAGCGAACAGACCTCTAGATTCTACGCGCGAGTCACTACGATCCAGCCAAGCCCTTTCGACCAACACTTCAGCTGCTGGATCGGGCGCTCCAGAGGCGGCCTCTACCAGCTACCGTGCCAACGACGGACAGTCTGCACACATATCCTCATCGCTCAGTCCGACATCCCTGCCGGTCCAATCGACAACAAAGTCCGCCTCCGCTCCTCAGGTACCTGCGTCAACCGTCCTTCCTCGCGTTAAAGCGGCAACGCCACCTCCCCCAGCTACAGTCAAGTCGGCGGCTCGCCCAGTCGAGCAGCCCAGAAGACAGTCTTCATTCCCGCATGCGCCAATCAAACCAAGCCCTCTAGCTCGCTCTCCGTCAATAGAGATCATCCCGCCATCATCCGATCCGCCAATGGAGGAAGTACCGATACCTGAGCCCTCGACACCGCCTATGACGCCACCTCGGTCAAAGCACCTCGACGCCCATCTGCCAGACTTTCACCCAGAAACGCCACCGTCGAAGCGGAATGCGGCCGACAATGGGGAAATGTTGCCCTCCCAGCTGCGATCGCCGCATCGATACTCGGCAGCAGATCTGCTGACCTTCATGGACAACGACGATGTCGAGGACCCCTTGCAAGATCTGCAACCCCGAGCAGTGCCGTCTAGAAGCGCTTCGGCAGTCTCACTGAACGAAGCGCCGGAAGACGAAGATGTGGACGAGGACGAGGACGATGACAACGACGACTCGCGCTCGATCGAGTGGTCCAAGTCGCCATCTCCACAGCGGCGCAAGCGTCCCGCCCTCGAGCCTGCCGAATCCGGTGAGACAATCCCGATCGAAGTCGACGACGAAGACGTCGATATGAACCGAGACGACATGGACGCCGAGGAGGACGACTATGCGCGGTTCATGGCGCAGATCAAGAATCGAGATTTGAACGAAGTCCGCACCGAGATCGACGACGAGATCCGGGTCCTGAACAACCAGAACAAGGTTGCCATGCGCGACTCGGACGAGATCACGCAGAGCATGATTTCGCAGATCCAGACGCTGCTGCGCCACTTCGGTATCCCGTACATCACGGCGCCGATGGAAGCCGAGGCGCAGTGCGCCAAGCTTGCGGAACTGGGCCTCGTCGATGGTATCATTACGGACGACAGTGACGTTTTTCTCTTCGGCGGGCTGCAGTGTTTCAAGAATATCTTCAACGATGCGAAGTACGCCGAGTGCTTCTTATTGGCGGATATCAACCGCGAGCTCTCGCTTTCCCGGGAGAGGTTGATTTCGCTTGCGTTTTTGCTAGGATCAGACTACACGATTGGATTGCCGGGGGTGGGACCGGTCGTGGCGCTCGAGTTGCTGGCGAACTTTCCGGGAGATGATGGTGTGGCGAGGTTCAAGGATTGGTGGATGCGTGTGCAGCGGGGTCAGGACACCGAGGCCGAGACGAACACGCGATGGAAGAAGAGCTTCGTGAGTGGCGTGCAAAGCGGAGGACAGCTCGACTAATGAGCAGAAAAAGCGATATGCTTCGAGCATCTTCCTGACAGCTGACTGGCCCAATCCGCTCGTAGTGAGTGGTTGCCGGGTAACTGAATCGTGTGGACTAGGCTCATGCGCAGCGTGAGGCGTACAAGTACCCGACGACGGATGAATCGAAAGAGCAGTTCCATTGGGGCTTCCCAAAGCTCTCAGCCTTGCGGGCGTGAGTCATCTAATTATCGGAAAATACCGGAATAGTCAGCTTATGACGCAGCTTCCTGCACGAGGAGCTGTCGTGGTCGATCTCCAAGGTCGATGACGAATTGACTCCGATCGTGCAGCGGATCGCACGGCGCGGTAAAGTTGGTGCGCTCAACAAGCAAGGCACGCTCGACCCATTCTTCGACATGTCCGTCACGGCGGGGAACTATGCCCCGCGCCGGCGCACCACAGCGAATGTTTCGAAGAGGCTCATGGCCGTTATCAAACAGTTCCGGGAGGCGGAGGCGGATG
Organism: Papiliotrema terrestris; assembly: GCA_019857685.1. Classification (NCBI taxonomy): domain Eukaryota; kingdom Fungi; phylum Basidiomycota; class Tremellomycetes; order Tremellales; family Rhynchogastremaceae; genus Papiliotrema; species Papiliotrema terrestris. Next base: position 5,594 of record JAHXHD010001234.1, on the reverse strand, counting down.
TCTCGGGAAATGGGACGGTGGAATGGGGAGAGATGATGCAGGATTTGGATGAGTCGGATCCGAAAGGGAGAGGTACGGGGCAGAAGGCAACTAAATCAAAGGCGACGGCGACCAAGAGGTCCGCGAGTGCAGTTGGGGACGGAGAAGATGGGACTCCGGACGCCGAGCCCAAGAAGAAGAGGAAGACGCGCACTCGGAAGGGAACTGTCTCGTCTCTTGCCGCGTCGGAGGGAAGCGAGAGTCAGGGAACGGAAGTGACGGAGGGCGGGGACGTGGTTGAGGACGACGAGGTATTGGCTGTAGAAGCGCCCACTAGAAGAGGCAGCAAGAAACCTAGAGGCAGAGGTAGAGGGCGCGGTCGAGGGAGGCTGGCGAATGTGGAGAGGTGGAACGTGATCCAAAAGCCGGATTGATCAGACGGCGGTGTTGTAGCATTTTATTTCGCACATGTAGCCCATCCAGCATTGACTTGATCTGTCCCGCAATCAGCATTCCAATCCGCTGCATCCGCGATGTCCCGCGTCTGTACAACGTTTCTACTCGTCGTCATCCTCGACCGTCTCCGGGTTAGCGGGCACGATCCCACCCAGCTCCTTCTCCAGGCCGTTGTAGGGGTATTCCCGTCGGACAGCGGTCAACTCGGGCGTCATGAGCGTGAAGCCGTATGCGAGGGTGGCGAAGAAAGTGAGCATGGCGAGGATCTGCGCGTGAGTCGGGCAATGAGTATGGAGGAATCACTCCAACGCACCCCGGCAGCAGCCTTGGGACCCGAGACAGCGTGGTAATCTGGCGCCCAGAGGTTCAGCATGTCGTTCTCCTCGTGCATCTACCGTCAGCGTCTGCACGGGCCGTGAACATAGCCATGAAGAGGTCGTCATAGTGGTTATTGTGGGTGATGCACGCACCGTCTCGCCGTAGTTGGTCTTGGATTGGTTGTCCCACCAACCCAATGCGGGCTTCTGGGCAAAGTGGACATAAGGCAATTGAGGGTATCCATTCACTGTGAGTCAGCTGCTAAACCAGCGTAAGAAGCTTCCGATTGTTTCCGCCGAGCAGGCGCAGCGAGGGAGCAGCGGAAAGAACGCCGACGTACGTTGCGGGTCGATCTCCTCGCCGGGCGCGAATTGACCTGCGAGGGCAGGGGGAGGGGGAGCTGAAGAGATAGTGGGCTGTTTGGTCGAGACGCTTCGGATGGCGATGGGAGCAGCGAGCGTCCGCCTCGAGGTCGTAGCGCGCAAGCTGGGTGCCGCTGAGCGGAGGAGCGTTGTGCGAAGCATAGTGTGATGGGTATACCAAACGGTCAATGAGATGGGCGTATAGGAATGAAGGGGATTAGACATGCTTTCCTCGACAGGCGAGCGTCCCAAGGCGGGCTCTGATGACACGAGCCTGTACTCCGATTAGGCGTGTGTCATATACACCCCCTTGCCACCCACCGCCGCGAATCCAGTCGCGATTCCAGTCCACTGTTGATCAATTGCTCTAACATTATCTCCGTCTCATTGTTCAAGCTGTACTGTAAAAGTAGCCGCCTTACAACGCCGGAGATTGAGCGATAGGGATGGCGCTCCGTCTACGTGAGCTCTCATCGATTCTTTACTTTGTCCTGTACTGACTTGCAGCGAGCCAAAACAAGGCGTTTCGACCGAGCAAACCTCGGCCTCGAGCACCGACCGCGAAACCGGCTGCTCCGTCCCAGAGCGCGACTCCAGGACCCTCGCAGCCGCCCCAGAATGCGACACAGCCGGCATCATCAGCTTCGAGAGGGCCGAGCGGTACATCGCAGGGTGGAGCGACGTCAACTCAAGACGGGCTCGCGACGCAAGCGACACAAGGACCTCCGGGCTTGACGCAGGGTCCGACGCAGTCCAGTCAGGATACGATTATTGCCACGCCGCAGAACAAGTCCACACGACTCCCGAATGTGGATGAGGCGCTCGATGAGGGTGCGAATGGAAATGGACCCGAGGGCAAGACTGGGGACTTCGCGGTCCCGGAACCAAGGACGACTACCCAAGCGTCTTCAGCGCAGATCCCTTCGTCTCCTGCTCAAACGCAACAACCCGTCCCTACTTCACCATCATCGACTCCCGATCCTGCATTATCGTCTCACGCGCCCCGACAATCCGCTTCGTCGCCCGCGCTGCCGCCGGCGGACTTGGCTACCGGATCGCCTTCTCAAGCTGAAGCTTCAACCTCGGCACGACCGCCCAGCAACGCACCGTCCAAGTCGGCACCGAGGAGAGGTCCGTTGCCTGGTCAGACTACGGGCTTGCCGGTGCAGCGATCACGCCCACCAAGTGCCCCGCCGTCGGCTTCGTCGACCTCAGCGTCGAAAGGAGGGAGATTGAGCCTGCTGAATGCCGCTAAGCAGGCAGCGACTAGCGGGTCGGGAAAGCCATCACCTGGCCGACTGCCTTCCCGGTCACGGTCGACCTCGGTCCGAGCGCCTTCGGTTCCGCCTGCTGTGGAAGAGGCAGTTGCCGGCGTGACAGCAACACCGACGACCCCGGCAGCACCGGCAGCGTCGGCAGCCGCAGCAACATCGACGGAGCCATCCGGACCGGCGGAATCAACTAACGCAGGGGATCCACAACCATCCGCGGTACCACCTGCTGAGGTGGGCGAGATGGTGGATCCGGTGACGACGACAAGTGCAGACGCGCCCACTCCTCCTATCAACGATGTCACGCCAATCGCCGGGTCAACCCCGCCTAACCGTCAGGAGGAGATCGCTGCTTCGCCTGCCGTGACCCCAAGTGCCTCTCGACCGGTGGACGAGCCGTCTCTTCCTCATGTTGAGCCCGCTTCACCTCTTGTCCCTGCTTCTGGCCCCCAAAGTGCCTCGGATTCCGCACAGCCCCCGGCGCCAGAGGTCTCCGAGGCTTCACTTACCCTTGCCGCTGCGGCCAACTCACCGCCACCTCCGCACAGCCCAGCTCGCAACCCAACTGATTCGGCAACCCCGCTCTTCCTCCCGGACCGATCTCCGTCACCCTCTCGCGCATCCGCGCCTCCCGCGTCGAACACAAGCGCGCAATCTTCATCGTCATCGGGGCGCGCAATGTCGGCTACCGAGACTGCGGCCGCCGCTCAGGCGATTCTGGACAGCCTGGTTTTACAGCGTAACACCGGTCGACCTGCTCCCCGAGCGGAGGGCAGGCGTCTGTCTCCCAAGGCACGCTCCTCGCCTGGTATACTCGTCACGAAGAGGGCGTACAGGGACAAGACGGTCAAGAGCCAGCAGGCGGCGCGAAAAGAGGCCGAGGCGAATGGACTAGAGCTGCCGGAGTATCTGCAGCGCAAAAGGAAGACAAGGACACGGAGCGAGAGCGCGCCGAAGGGCGATGATGCAGCTCAGGGTGATCAGGCATCCGAGGCGTCCGCGCAGAAGCGAGCGAAAAAGAACGCTGCTGTCTCCACGGTCGACGGCGAGACGATTGATGAAGAGACGGCGATCGACGGATCCCAGGAGGGAGAGATGGATGAACTGGCAGAGGAGGCCGAGGAGGAAGCTCCCGCGCCGAAAAAGAAGCGTGGAAGACCGAAGAAGGTTGTGGAGGACGAGGATGCATCGCCAAAGGAGAAGCGACCCCGCGGTCGTCCGCGCAAGAATGTTGAGGAGCAGGCGACCGAGGATGGCGATGTCGCGCCTAAAGAGAAACGACCTCGGGGACGTCCCCGCAAGGATCGCACAGAGGCCGCGAAAGAGACTCGGGAGGGAGCGGCCGAAGACGGGGATGCACCGCCCAAGGAGAAGCGACCGCGAGGCCGCCCACGCAAGAGCACCGATGAGGAGCCCAAGGAGACGGGGCCTGAAGGGCGTTCATCCGAGAGCAAAAGCAAAACGGAAAAGGGCCTCCCGGCATTCTCGCAAGTCAGCCTGGTCGGCTTCGAACCGGGAGATACCATCGGCGAAGGCGTCGACGTCAATCTCTTGACCATGGCGGACCTCGCGACGAACATCTTCTCTGGTCAGATCACCGCCAAGGGCGTGCAGCTGGACGAGATGATGCAGGTTGAGAGGTCCAACAGGAAGATCAGGGGCCAGCACAATACCTGGAACGGGTGGACAAGGGCGCAGCTGTCTCGGCGGAAGGTTCGGCGCGAGCAGAATCTCGAGCGGGAGAGGCGGAGGCAAGCAATAAGGGATGAAGGGCGTGATCCGATGGGGGAGGTGACGGAGGACGAACCGGACTCAGAGGAAGAGTTCGAGGTCACGCCGAACAGGTATACCCCGCCGCCGGAGGATGAACGGATTGCGAGGGTGTTGCCCACTGTGCTTGGGCAGCAAGCTGGGGAGTATGGCGCGGAAGGAATGCCTGCGCCTGGCGACGAGAATGGAGCCGGCGAAGACGATGGCCAGCGGCGACGGCGGCCCGAGGGCGCTCAGGACGATGAGGACTATGAGCACCACAACGAGCCGGAGGAAGAGTACGCACCCATGGGCGTCGAACTACGAGTCGCGGAGGATGAGCCGGAAGATCCGGATAACGCACTGGCGGCCGCGGGATTCGCTGTCGCCGATGACGAGAATATGGGTGGTGGTGGAGGAGGCGGGGATGGAGATGATGACGACGATGACTACGACTACGACGCGATGCAGGAGGACGGGACGTACGATCTCGCGCAGTATCATGCCGAAAGGGAGGCGCAGCGAGAGCGCGACTTGGCGGAACGAGAAAACCGCGCGATCATCGAGGAGAATGATGATCTGACGATGATTAACTCGAGGACATATGCCAAGGTGGTGCCGCGGGGTATGCCTTGGACCGAGGTGGACACAATGACCCTGTACATGGTGAGTTGGTGCGGCGTGACGACAAGCGATTGAGCTGATACACAGGCGTTGAGCGAGGTTGGGCCCAACTCGGATATCGTCACCGGCTACTTCCCTGGTCGGACGCGCAAGCAGGTCAATCGAAAGATGGTCAAGGAACAACGCGCGAATCCCGACAAGTTCTGGGCCGCGGTTGCGAACAAGCGCGAAGTCGGTGAGTGTCTTGACCTATGTCAGGTAGGACTGCGCTGACGAGACAGATGTCGAGCATCTGAAGATATCAGCCGCATACGACGACCACGAGGACTGGAGCAAAGAGGACGAATTCTTGGAGCAGTGCAGGCGGGATGCCGAGGCTTGTCGGGACGACTACGTCCCGCCTCCCGAAGACGAAGCTGCCAATGAGGAGGGCCTGCAGCAGATGGAGGACGAGAACGAGAAGCAGGATGATAAGGAGGACGACGATGATTATGATGCTGCGGATGTGGTTGAAGGTGAGGGAGAGGAGGACGGAGAACGGGTGGTGATTGAGGGGTACGAGCCCGAGGAGGCGGACGATCAGCAGGACAAGGACGACGATTACGATTACGAGCAGTGAGCAGTTAACGCAGATGTTGCCACGAGTAGACGGTGTGGATTGCACGTTGTATAATGTATGGTATTGGGGTTGAGCGAAGTATGCTACTGGGGCGCCATGCACGAGCTCATGTGCGAGTGAGTGGAAGGGGGATGGAGTTGAGTGGGGGGGGGGGGGGGGGGGGGGGGGGGGGGGGGGGGGGGGGGGGGGGGGGGGGGGGGGGGGGGGGGGGGGGGG
>JAHXHD010001233.1:0-17977 GCA_019857685.1 Papiliotrema terrestris | reverse complement strand
GGCTCCTCTACGTGGGACACCAAGATAATTAGTTGTCCACATCTGTACTCATGACGCGCTTTGCCACTTTCGACCACTCATCTCATACTCGTCACCTTTAAAGCCCTTTATTCCAATGCCTGGTTCTTCAAACCCCGATGCCGGTCCAGCAGTCGTTGTGTATCACCTCGTTCTTTCTGAAGACCCCGGAAACACCCCATCTTAATAGGACATTGCTCGAGCGCATGGCCTGCGGCCTCCCACCTTCTCACGTCATCTCACCGCCTCAACAAGTCCCGTACTTTGTTCCATGTCCCTGGCCAAGCTCTCACCCCTCCTGAGGAGGCAGAGCTGGCTATCTCTGTCTGTCGTTTCACTCTGCTTGACCACCCGTTCTCGTACAAGACCGTTCGAGACGTCGCCAGCCACCTCCGCCAATCGCAACTCATCCGCGACGGTGCAGGGCTCGATGACATCGTACCGCCCAAGACCCGACCAAGTCGGTCGCAGGCAGTGGAGCGGGGAATAACAGAACGAATGGAATGCAAAGATCATCGCGCCCATGTGGAAGGGTGTGGCCAGCGCGGCCGCGTGCTCCTGCCTGTTCGCATTGGTTTGGCCTACTCTTGGCGACGTCATGAGTTGCAGCCGATGTCGCGCAGCCAAATGCGGCAGCCTACCCTGTCATGATTGGAATGGAGACTCATGACCCCGGTTATGAAGGTTCGCATGGCAATGAGTCCTGCGAGCGGTGATGAGCGAGACATTCTGTGCGAATGACTTCAGCAATTGTTTTATTATGAGCGCTCCCTGGCACCAATGTGATCCAGCTGTCTGATCACCCTCAATGCGGTCGTACTTTAAAGCTCACCGCCTCGTGAGTCGGAATGTGCAGAGGCATTTCCAAAAAGAGGTTTCGTGTATCAGCTATCAACATTATTGGCAAGGAAGGTCTTGCGCGAAGACGCGGAAGAAGTCAGGAAGAATGCCAGCATTACCTGGAGTAGCAGGGATTGGACGTTATCATTTGAAGATCTAACCCGCGCAAATCGTTCTGAGAAGATCTCATACGGATGCTACCGATTTCAGAAAGGCATCAGGCAGGACGAAGAGAGGAAGAAATCTGGCTACAGCCGTCCACGGCCGACAGCAAGCTTACTATGTGCATTGACAGGTCATCGATCATGTCGGCGCTTCGGCAGGCTGGAACACGCTCAAAGCTGCGAGACTCTGCCGTTGAGCGCCGGACAGAGCCCTTGAGAATCCGCTACAGTGACTGCTAGCAACAGGATGGCCCTTCATCCGGCTGAGGCACATGAACATTCCTCCGCCCCTCCCTCGTCTCTCTCTCCTGATTCCACTCTTCAACGTGTGTGGTCGGCATTGCGTTGACCCAGCTCGGCAATGTCAGATCGGATGGGATGCGACGTAGGTCGCGCAACGTCTAAGAACGACGAGTATCCGATATCAGCGCCTGCCACGTATTATAGCATGCGATCCCTATGGACAGTCCGGACATCGATAACCATTCGCCAGGCATTTGTTATTAGACTCGGCTAGCCTTCCGTCTCGCCTGGACGAGGACGTGACATAGCTGGCTGAACGGTGCGGACCATGCTCGACCACCCAACGAAATCATCCGGACCCGTACAGACTTGACTGCGCTCTAGAGGTACAACATCAGTGGGTGAGCGTTCGAGTTCGTGTATGTTCGCAGATCTAGAGAACGATAGGCGGCAGCTTTGATGCCCATGTGCGTGTCAGGAGCTTTACTCCGCGTTAAGAAAGCTTCTGATCGATATGCCGAGTCGAGACGCGCTCTGATAGTTTGCGGTAAGGTTTTCACGGCCACAGCGACATGCAGGAGGCAAGAGACGATGGCATGTGCGAGATGATTAGATTTGTCCGAATAGCCGGGATGTACGGGTGGCGAGGGAACTCGAGACATAGGTCCGCTCCGGGCCGAAATTCAGTTTATCTACACCGCCTATTTAAGTCGGGGCATTATAGGTTCCTTGCCGTGTTCAAGCTATTCGGGCCATTTGACTTGCGCATTCTCCGAAGAATATAGTGAAACTACTCGCAAATATCATGATCTGGGTGTGGGAAACTTGGTGGAAAACGGCGTTCTTTCAGGTTGATCAGTAATGGATGAGACGAGGAAGTTCAAGAGCCTTACTCTGGATCCGGGCCGACTAACGAGTGTGAGCTTGTAACTCGCGATTATCGGCTGTTGACGCCTAGCACCACTGTCAGAAGCAAATCGATGGCTTGGGTGTCTGAGGTAGAAAGTTCAGAATCTCAGACGGTGTTTATCAGCCATATCTACGCTACGGAAAGGTTGCGTGCCGGCAACGCGATACTGGTCAACTATGTCACCAACCCCCAAAGCTCACATACCGGCGTGTTCCGTGGGTCGGAGATGTCCCTTGTGCTCAGAGTGCCGTAGACATGACTGTCTCCAAGCCGGTCACGAACGAGCGTCCGATCAGTCAAATGACCCAGCCATGCACTGCGCAGGCCTGAGTCGGCAGATTACGCAATCAAGCGGTGCCGCTCTTGGCTGTGAGGTCCGGTGATGACGCGTTATGACAGTCCACTTTACGGTTCCGGATATATCAGGCATCGAGGTTCTATCGTTGAATCCGCATGGCGTTGCATAAAGCCCCAGTGAAATGCGTTGAATGCCCATCGCGTCCAGGAATGGCCATGCCCGACGTCAGTGATCACCTGTGGACGCTAGATCCTCACTGGGCAATGACTGACCGCTCTGCGCGCGTTCAATGCTCGGCACCGGGTTCCAGACTTCGCCACGCTGTACGGACGTTCGGCCGACAAGGTCGAAGCTCCGTGCTCATCGATCTCCAGCTCCGTTATCACGCCGTTGTGAGGGCGACAAGCTTTCTCAATGCGGGGCAGCGATACCAAGCGAGTCATTGCTCTCGAGATACGAGCTCCGACGCCGGGGATCCTCCGTGTCAGGGCTGGCTTGTCGCGGACCCATCCCGACCAAGACACAAAGAGTAACCGGCAGAGATCAGAACATTGCCCCCTGAAACAAACGCCACGCGGCTGAAACAGCACGATGAGCTTTTTGTTGTCATTGGCCGTTCAAGACGGGGGCGATTGCGCATGAGATGCATCGCCATATCGTCCTCCGTAATTTCGATTTAATGGACCTCGTTCATGCATCTCAACAAGCACACCCCCGTTTGCAACATTCTCCGCTGTTATGAGTTCGAAGCCAGCGATGTTCTCGCCTCGCAAACTGGGTCGTCCCGATTCCGACAGCAGCATGGCTTCGCTGTCTTCGGCGCCCAAACATATCATAGCCTTGACGCCGGCGGATCTCGAGGTCGAGAACCCAGCCCTGATCGACTTCGTCCAGTTCGCTCGTCACGTTATCAATCAAAACGATCCGGTCAAGGCTGCTAAGTGTGCAGGAATGCTGTATCTCGCTCTCATAAGCGCATTCGAGGCGGCTGCAATGATCGAGTATGAGTGGGCTCCGGCTTTGACCCTGGAGATCGAATCCATTGAATACGAGGTGAATCCACGAGATGAGACATGCTAATGCGACAGATCCAGTTGAGCTCGCATCGGAACGGACAGTCTAACGGAGTGCGCTCGGGACAGACTCCACTGTCCAGTCGGAGCGAAATCGACGTCGATGAGAAACCCAAATTACGGACGAGGGCCATTGAGGACCTTCTTCGACGGATCGTCACCACGCCAATCAACCCTGTCTCGCATCGTACGGATGGCTACGATGATCGATCAACGCTTTCACAGGATCCGCTGCGGGTGCGAGACTGGGCACAACTCTCTGCCGAGCCATGTGGGGCCTTGATCACCCTGCTCGATAGAGTGGATTTGCTGGAGATGAAAGGGGTCGAGCTCTCACGGGCGACGAACTGGACGTATTGGTCGCTGGGCTGCGCCTACCGAGCTTTCTGTGAGGTGAGTGAACCTGTTCGATGCCAAGCTCGCCCTGATCCGCAGCTACACGAAGGCGATAAAGCATGGCATGATCGTACTGAACAGAGCCGACTGTTCGCCAAATTATGTGACTCTGAAGGCGTCAGAGACAAGGTGGAGAGCAGACGGGGCCGAAGCGCTTTGCAGAAGCGCTTGTTACGAGCTCGAAAGTATGTCTACTTGGTGGACATATTCGGGCAAGCGGTTCTTGACGCGGCACCCCTGATCAGCATCTCGAATCTTGATCAAGTCTCGCTCGAGCAGATACGTTTGCTACCATGTAGCATGGCGGACAAGGAGCTTGTGGAAGACGCTCGGCAGCGATGCGCGGGAGAGCTCTGAAATGTATGCACGGCGGATTAGCTCTCTTAATCTCAATCTCGGGACTCAACGAGCCTCTCGACATCCTGTTCAGGTCACCGATACGGGAGTCCGAGGTCCTCTGCCTCAAGCTGCTCACAACACCACTCATTCGCATGCCTCGGGAAGCTGCCGGAAGGAAGATGCGCCTGTCATTGGTGCATAGCGTGCAGAGTTTCCCAGCACACTTCGTGGCCCCGGCCGGCGTCACGCATTTGCTGGCGGTCCACCCTGGAATAGATACCTGTTGCACGTATCATGCGCCCACGTGTCTTAGTAATCAGGAGGGACGTTGAAACAATGAAAGGATAGGCGGTCGTTCTGCTCCCGAAGTGAACTAGCATCAACCCAGCTTGGTTTCATCCTTTCTGCCGCCGTATTACTCTCTCCGGTAGCTTCGTTACCTATCCTAAAGAGGAAAGGGGAGGTTTGAAAGAGGAAGGGAAGGAGAGACAACGAGGCACAGCTAATCAATCACGACATGAAACTGAAACCACACGGCAACAGGGGCTGAAACAGCTACGGGGAACGACAAAAGGGCAAGAACGACGCCGCGACACAGCATTTGCGTCTTAGCTCGGATCGATGTGGCATCACGAGACGGACTCAGGGTCTCGAGGAGTTCAGATGGCGCATTCACCCACACGGTCGAGCAGGGCAAGGGCAATGGCGTAGGAGGGGCAGAATCAAGACGCTCCGAGAGGGAACCACGGGTTGGGGGTCCGTCGAGCTACGCACCGTCGCAGTTCCACCCGCGTCTCAACACAAAGGAAGCGAACGTGATTGGCGCTATCAGTCATACTCGGCCCTCTCCTCTCAGGCCCTCATCCTCGAACCGAACATGCCGCCTTAATGAGGTACTTCGAGAGCTCGGGGAGGGCAGCTTTGGGCTGGTCCTGCTGGCGCGGTGGAAATCCACTGAGGATGTCAGTACCTACTGGTCTTCCAAACATAGACCTGTATGCTAGACTTTCCATATAGCTGGTTGCGGTCAAGAAGATCGCTTTCAAGGGTCATCGCTCGGTCTTGGAAGTGTCTCGCATCGAGATCCTGGTCTTACGTCGCTTGAATCATGTTCACATGGTGAGAGTCATCGACCACGAGTTCAGTCCGGAGGCGCCAAAGGAGATCTCAGATCGCTCACCGATGACACCATCTCGGACGGGTGCAGTACGAGCACCGTTGACACCCAGAACCGTGATCAGGTATGGCACCGCTGATCGCCAGGCAAAGTATCGCCAAAGAGGTCATCTTTGATGTTGCCGTTCAATTGTGCCTGGGATTACACCATTGTCATCATCCCTCGTCGGCAGCAGGCGACGTCGTGCTGCACAGAGACCTCAAACCGGAGAACAGTGAGTCCAGGCTGCGTCACTCACGGTCAGAAGCTGACCTGTCACTCTTCTTCGATGCTCAAGGCACGTTGAAACTCGCGGACTTCGGCCTCGGTAAGGTGTTAACATCGGACAAACAATTAACGTGGTCCTTTGTAGGAGTATGTAGAAGCCAGCGTCTGTGACGACAGCTGAACGTTCTATACCCCAGGAGACCTCTCACCTGTACGTGCTAGCTAGCCGTGCAAAGTGGGAATCATTCACGAGAACAGGAACTGCTGCAAGGCAGACCTTACGACGTCAAGACAGATATATATAGCTTCGGATGCGTCATATTCGAGCTCGTCATGCTGCAGTGAGCACGTTTTGCCAAGTCGAATGCTCGAGCCTCATCTCACCTATAAAGCTTCGTCGCAAGGACTGCAGTAGAGACTCTGTAGCTAGCCGGAAGCGCATGCAACCCCTAACCCTATGATCGATCCCCTTGGCCCCCCCGCCCTTTTCTGTGGCAATTCAGCGACTCCTAGACGGTTTGATCACCTCCCTGGGCCCAAGTGCCATCGTTCTAGCATGTTTGAACGACATTTACATTCTTTCTTCGACACCCGACAGTCTGCAAGAAGTACAGCACTACCTCGACTCTCAGGGATCATCAATTCGATTCAACATGGCCAAATCCAAGTCATTTGCCTTGGAGCAAATCAGATCAGACGGAATCAAGGTGCAGGGCACAAGCGTCAGCCCCAGGAGTGTCACGGAGCAATTCCTCAGCGACAAGATCAAGTCAGAGGAAGATCTGATTGCTGAACTCAGGAGATGAACAGGAGCAATCGTAAACCATCTGACTTTTCACAGACCCAGAAACTGCAACATTAGCAGCCATGGTCCAGACACACTCGTTGAAATCCAGGAGCCCTAGATCTGCACTGGAGAACGGAGTGGGTTGAGGTCCTGGGTACCTGATATCGCTATCAATTCGGGTGCCACATTTCACCGATTGGGTTACGCGGACTAAGTTGAAGCGGCTCTGATGGCACAACCGTGCATTCTTGGTCGGTAACCGGAATCATTTGTAATGGTCGCGAAGCTAAGACTCGTGGAATGTCTACCGTCATAGTTGTAGTTGAGTTCAAGTCGCGCCCGTAGCGAGCTTCATGTCCTTCGGCCGGTTGTTTTGGCAAAGGTCGATCGATTTTGTCGTAGTGAGCGGGATACCGACGTATTTCTGCAAGGATGTGAATTTATGGAACTCCCATCAACGTCAATTATGCAATCAAGGCGTCACCATGACGAGACTGCTGAACGGACTGCTGAAAGGGGCTGAGGCGTTCTGCTTCGACTTCGCGAATTTTAACTCACAGCATAGCACGTCATCCATGAGAGTTGTACTGCAGACATTCGCTGATACGTGTCTGCCCCTGCTGGAGCCGCTTTCGCGGCACTTCAGCCACTGCAGGCCCGCCATACGGTTTCCCGGCGTAGCCTAGTGGCTTCAGTTGATCCAACGTTCACCTTCCGCTCGTAACGTCACAGCGCCGGCGCTCCTGGCGGAGACCGCGCTGCTGGTTGTGTTGGTAGTTATTTTCGTGCCCAGGTCTATTATAGTTGCGTATTGCGTCAGCTCGCTGGGCACTGAGCTGCACACTGCCGACAGAGCGAGCCCGGCGTTGCACGTGTAGGTCTCTCCTGTGGGTTCGCCTGGTATAGATCGCAAGAGGTTCGTCCCTAACCCTTGATACGAATGTCGCTGCCCGTACGCCAGGCTTTGGACTACGTGTGCGGCCTGCCTCACCGCGTGCACTTCCTGGGTCTCGGCGATGTTCTTGTCGAGCGACTTCCATGTGTATGTTGTCCTCCCATTGGCCACAGTGCTCACGTCCGCAGTCGTCATCCCGGACATCGCCGCGCGTATCACGGCGGCTACCGCTGCAATTGCAATCGCAACCGAGGCCACCGTAACGGCGACGCCACCGCGTGTCCCACTGATGCCGATTATCGTCGAAGTCGCCAGCATTACGGAAACGAGTGCCGGGCACACGTGCACCACAGCCACGACACGGCAGTGTCGACCCCAGAGGATGTGTAGTGCGTGACTACTTTCGTCCTGCCAGCGTTTGACAGTATTTCCAGCACGCAAGCCTCGGTGAGTGACTGATCGTCTCGCAGGCTCCTGTAGTACTCTACGTGTGACGGTCTTCTCGGGACGCCCATCACGTAGACTCTGTGGCCGGTCGACCACGAAGGCGATATTACCAGCCCTGCTGGTCCCATCGTTACTTCCGCCTTCGTCGCGCCTGACACTATCCAACCTTGCATCGCGTCACCTGTCGTGCTGCTTCTGCAGCACCTCTGCAGGACGGATATATCGAGGTAGACGGTCCGGCGTATCAGATGTGCTACTTGCCGACCACGCGTATACAGCGCATACGCGCGGCAGTAAGGGAACGTCACCAGCCACATGGCGAACAGTAGGTATAGCGATACCTCTGACACCAACAGTGACCCGTTGGCAACTGGGTCGGTGTGCTCGCCGGGGAGCGTGACCGAAGTCGCCATGTTCGTGTGCTGGTCTACGTTGGCCATGCACCCGTTCCAATAACGGTCGAGCTTGCGGAGCAGGCCGATCCGCACACGCGGGTCTGCTCGCTCCCCAGCTGATATCGTGCCGGGGTCGGCGGCCCAGTCATCGCGGGCACCCTGAGCGGCGTCCGCAATTGCTGTCTCTTCCGCCGTGGGTCTCAAGGTGACCAGTCTAACTCCTTCGTGGTAACTGGGAGCGCTCTCTTCGTCGATGTCGAACATGTCGAAGAGTGTCATGGCTCGTCGCGATGCCGGCCGTGTGGACGTGTACTTCTAAAGCCTGAGACGTCCTTTGAAAGAGTTGAGGCGCGGTCGGGGGTATTACTGTATTTGACTAGTATGACGCCGTACCCCATAGCGGCTTCTTTTGCCGATGCCCGCCTTATCGCTCGCAATCTACCCCTTCTGGTTCATAGGAGCTTTCCAGTGTATTTCCGTCTATTTACATCCTTGCTAGTGTTCTGCATACCATCTTTGTGCTTAAATCCTGCTTGCCATCCTTGCAGTGGCGGCCGGGGACAATAAGGGTAACCCAGAAGGAAATCGCCGGGGCACGATTGGCATGGAAAAGGCTGGAGCGTGGTTCACTGAATAAGCTTGAACGCGAGACACGTTGCCGTGCCCCAACATTCAGGCAGCGACTAGCGCTTCCTGAGGGCCTTCGGAGACCGTAAAGGCGGGAGCACCATCAGGATGGAGCATATCACCTGGGGAGGGGGTAAGGCCGAACTGTGGGAATCCCCCACTGTGCCTGGTGAGGGGTTTCGGCTGGTCTCTCGTTGCAGCAGGTGTTCCAGGGCGCGGGCGCGGCGCGCGTCGGCGGAGTCATTGAGCAGCGGTGGAGCCATTGAGCAGACCTAAAGATAACGCTACGCCGAGCAAGGGAACCGAGACCATGGCGCGCAGGGTCTTGGCTTGAGGACAAATACACCATGTAACGATGACAGCGGCCATCCCTTGCTTTCCATGTTCTCCTTCACCAAGATGGTTCCGGTCGTCGACCCGGACTACCAAAGCAGCAATGAGCCCGCGTCGCTCTCTGCGACCCTTCAGCTTCACATGCGGGCGCAAATCACAGTGTGCGTTACCGGCGGCTCCGGCTTTATCGGCTCCCACTGCATCAGGCGGCTTCTCCTGGAAGGATACAATGTCCGGACTACCGTTCGCTCGACTGAGCTCGAGCATGCAATCCGCAGGATTGTAACTCCCAAGGAGATCTCCGATGCGGCGGCGCGCTAGAGTTTCGCCATCGCCGACCTCGGCAAGGCCCAAGGCTGGGATGAGGCCGTCAGAGGCTGTAAGTACGTGCTACATGTCGACAGCCCCTTCCCATCCTCTGAGCCCTCCGACGAAGATATCCTCATCCAGCTGGCCGTCAATGGTACCCTGCGCGTGCTAGAGGCGTGCCTAAAGGAGCATGTCCAACGCGTTATCCTCACCTCGTCGTTTGCTGCGATGGGATACGGCCACAAGTCGTCGGATATGGTTATGAACGAGGGCACCTGGTCCGTCACAGACACGGGGAAGCTCGGAGCACACGCCAAATCCAAGACACTCGCGGAGAGAGCTGCATGAGACTTCATCGGCAAGCACCCCGAGCTCGAGCTTGTCACCATGAATTCAGCCGTCGTTTTCGGTCCCATACTTGACTATGAGTCAGGGGCAGCAATCGGCACCTCGTTGGCGATAATCAAGCGTATGATGACGGGCGGGATACCCGCTGCTCCGATCATTAGCTTCGGATGCGTCGATGTGCGAGACGTAGCGATCCTTCACACCCTCGCCCTGACCTGCCAGAGGCTAAGGGGAAGCGTTTCCTCGTGGTCGCGGGCAAGGGCGAGTTCATCACTGGACACGATATTGGGGCGGAGCTTGGCCACCCTATACGTGTGATGCCCAACTGGCGCGCCCGGTTCTTGGATCTGTTCCTCGACGATCTCCGGGTCTTGAAATACGAAATCGGTGTGACCCGGACGGTTTCAACAAAGAGGGTGCAGGAGACCTTCGACATTGAGATGCGAACCTGGCAGGAAGCGGTCCATGCTAGCGCCGACAGTCTCCGGGAATTTGGCCTCATCTAGTTTGGTTGTGAGTGAGGTTTTAAACACCCAGATGCGATAGATGGACGGGAGGAATTGCAACTTGGAATTTACGACGCTCTTCAGCCTGGGGTCACCTGGCTGGCGTGGCCACAGATCCTCCGTAAAACGAAGCAAAGCCTTCGGGGACACGTTGCTCCCCGCCTTATCTTTCAGAAGCAGTGACTAGACTTACATTCTCAAGAGCTCTGCTTGGCAGGGACGCGTCAGCCAGGACCAGCTTCAGACTTGGTGCGGCATGCTGGGCTATAACTAAGAAGACCTGGATCAATTTAGGCGAATGCTGGGGGGAGTAAACTATGATACTGTGGACCCGGCGAGCTCTGAGGCTTCGAGGTATACTGAGACAAACCATACGCGATAAACGAGATGGACCTCAAAGGAGCCTCCGACCTGGTTGTGGAACCTTGTTGTGAAGCCGCGTTGTGATCACCTTTTCCGGAAGGGGTCGACAGCGTGACCGCTGCGTCTAGCGGCTTGGGAACATTTGAGGTTCATTATGCCGTAGCTCCCAGTTGTTCGAGAAATACCGCGGCATGCTCCGTCTCCGAATCACCCGGTCTCCTAATTTCGTTCGCTTCCGTGTCCGTGATGCGGCGTAGGTCTCTCGTAATCGAGAGATCACGTCCAGTAAACGCGGAGATCGGAGTGCCGTGTGCAGAAGGTACAACACAGCTTGCTTCGAGCTTACATCTTACCATGTGCACGTCTCAGCACATGAGTCGGTTCCTTCCGAGAATATCGGATGCGACTTTGAGGACGATGACACGCACAGGACACAGCTCGGGAGGCAGTTGTTATTGCGCTCTTGAGCAAAATGCTCACCGAAGCTGGATCCAGGTCTTCATCAACGTCATGATGGCCCTACAAGATCCCAGAAACTGCAGACGAGCGCACTACGCCGCGAGTTCGGGCTATACACGCTCTCTCAATATTCTTGGATACCTGAAAAGCCAGAGGAAGAATCGTGCGAAACCGTCTGGCAATGAAAAAAAGGGGAAAGAAGCGAAGCCAACCGCGTGATCAGGCGAGCCCCGTAAGTAGACACCAAGCAGAAGTTCAGTCGAGGCGAAGGTGTGACGGACATCGGCAAGAGGGCCTATAAGGTGAGGAGATCTTAGCAATGCCGGGCAGTCGTTAGCATCGGAAAACCAGGCGAGCTTATGCTTAAGAAGCGATCGAAAATCAGCTGTGAGCCTCAGCCCCTGTCCGCCGCTCAGGGTCTAGTGATCTGGGGTCGGAGATCCTTCGTTCAAGGACCTACGGAACGGGCGACCCTATCAGATCCCGACTTAAATGGGTGGCTGTGATAGGTTTCTAATCAGGTTGGCTCTGATTTCTGGCATAATGCCATGGTGCGATGCCGACCGATGCCGACCAGACTCGGCATCGCAGGGCGGCATTGCAACCCTGCGCTGTGACCTGATGACGTTCGGGCTATGAACAGGTCTCGATATGTCAAGATAAAGCTCTCTACTTCGCACTCTCGTTTAGTAGACTTGCACGTATCAATGGAAGCACAGCGTTTTCGCACGAGAAGCTCAAGATCTGTTTACAGGCTTGGCTGTCAACTGTGAACTCGCTCAGGCATTGCAACGCCTCTTTGGTCGGCACAAGATCGAACATAAAGCTTTGCAGTCATTTGAATGGCTCATCTACTCCACCCCTTTTCGTTCCTAAGGCTGAGATTCCCAGGCCAAGAGGCTCCGGAATCAAGAGTCAAGATGTGTTAGGCGATTTGCTGGAAAGAGTCTGTTTACGACATGTTCACTAACGACAAGTACGTTGGTGACAACCCATGGGGAGAACCGCTACAACCGCGGGACTTCACCTCGCTTCGGCTCATGTTGCAGGAATTGCAGGAATGCTTGAGTCTCAAGACGCACATCTGTCTCTGCAGGGGCTTCTCCTGGCGTGTATTTTTTAGATGGACAGCAATGCAACGGAGCCAATGGCGCCAGATGCGGGGCTCAGCCTGATTGCGCGTCTCGATCGGCCTGCTGCAAACAATGTCCCACTTCTCGGATGCATGTGAGGGCGGCGGATGCATCCATACATGGCATGAGGTCGGATCCCCTGGCACTAGGCAGCAGGTACGGTGGGCGAGTCCGTCGCCATCTGACGTCAGCCGGTCGTCACATAGCAAGCCGTACTGGCGCAGAGTGAACTGAACAGAGCTCTATTCTCATCCCGCGACCTAGTTTAGCAGCTTCGCAGAAGAATGACCTTTGCCATTTGACGAAGCGAGACTCCTCGAGGATGTTCTCGAGTTAACTGTCGAAGGATCCCGGGTGGCGAGCATTGTACTCGTCAACCATGGTCTCGGATATCACCTTCCAATCCACCTGAAAGCCTTCCAGGACCGGCACGGGAAGCAGTGAATAACCTGGTCGTAGGGTTGGAGCCGCCCACCAATCTCCGTTGAAAGCGATCCAGACAGTGCAGGTGTTGGCAGAACGGTTGGCGAATACCAGAGACTTGCTGACCCAAGCTTGCGTCTGGCTCATTCCGGTGGCTTCGTGACGCCATTTGCCTGTTGTGCTCAAGCTTCAAGGTGTGTGAATGCTCCTTCGCTCCGCCTTTTGAGACAGCATGCCAGCGTCCGGTCCGCTGTGGGCAGCGGACACGTGGGAAGAAGCTCCAGGCGGAAGCAAAAAATGTGTGAGTCCATCTCGGCCGGTTACTACTGGTGTAATCTTGCATACTGGAAGCGGATACGTGCACTGCTGATGGCGCTCGAATCGCAGTAAGCCTTACTATATTCCTGAGCGTGATGTCAGTGCGATGCTGCGCTGGTGCGCAGCAGAATTCCCATCGGTGCTATTGCTTCACCTCGTGTAGGCGGAGATCAGGCGGTGTGGTGCGAAGTGGCAGTGTCAGAAGCAGACAAGTTCATGGAATCCTGAAGCCCAGAGCGGACGGTTTGCAATAACCCGCACAGTACATGCACGAGGCAAGTTCTGGCAACGCCCGCGTATTGCTCCTGCCTATTCGAATTGCTTGGCCGGCCTGGGCGACATCGGATTTATGGGGCAAGGCGCAGCCAATGTCGCACAGTCAAATGCGGTGGTGATTTGCCCTCTAATCATTGCGCTCGAATTCGCACGTCACGGTCATGGGAGTTCACCCGGTGAAAATGAGATCGGTTGGCGGTGATGACCCAAACTGTCTGTGCGGCTGACAGCTGTGGCAATTGCTCTTGTATGAGCGCTCTTCGGCAAGAAGGTCTTCTTTCCGCTACTTTTTCACTACTCTCGGGTCCCCATCAATCTTCAAACGATCAGGCCGCGCGATGTATGAGAGGCAAGACGCAAAGAAGCTGCTTCTGAATGAGGGTGCGCGGATGAGCCATCTCAAACTCCGAGGCCTTTCGCGGAGACATGGGCATGCTGGGAAAAATGCCAAGAGTATTTTGGGAACGCAAGAAGCAGACGTTCTGGCTCGAACAATGTAGCCGCGCAGTCCTTCCCGGCCCTCCCTATTCTCAAACACACATCGTTGGCATCGAGATGGCCATTCTTGCCAACGCCAGGAGGATCAGCTGGCATACCATGGAAGTTGCGCTAGATCGAAGAACGGTGAGCATCCTGTGGGAGCGCCCGGCGGGTATTGTCGGCTTGCGATTCCGATGAACAATGGTGCAGTTCGATGCCCATCCGCAGTCATGTGATGCTTGAGGTTCGGTCCGCCTCCCCGATCTCCTGTCTGATTCGTACGATGGTGCGAGGTGGCTGGTCCTAGCGGCGGGGCCGACGATCGCATGCACGATGGGGTCGTCCGGCCTTGGATTCGAAGTGAGAGTTGCCCGCGCCTCACACGCACCCTGTTCGTGAGCGACTGAACCGCGAGCTCGTTCAGGTTCGCGTACGCCAGAAACGGTAAACGGGGGAGTCTAAACGCCTATCTCCGGAAGATTTACGTACAGGTTCGGTGAGCGGCGATCGTTCAGGGAAGGGCTTAAGCTTCCGTGAGGTATTGCATAGTTGTTGTAGGAGACCTTGTAATCATAGGCCCGCGAGCGATTCGGGTTTGTTGATGTGTCCCATATATATATATATATATAGACTATGAATATACGTCGGTTACTTCGGCGGCTGTCGTGTTTCTTCTCTCACCTCGATCAACCCTTGGCAGCCTTTACATACGCGTTAGATCGACGCGCTCCCTACCATGCCATCGTGTCACATAGGAATCGAATGTTTGGGCGAACCGGCCGGAGTTGAAGTAGCAGAAAAGTTGGACAAGGAGTTAGGTGTTTTGTGCCAGCTCGACTCCAAGCGGTCAGTGCATTCGGGATACCTTCTGGACCGCGCTCAAACTCATAGCTTTATTGGGTGCCTCCCGACGACGCTCTCCGCAGAGACTCTACAGTACGTCGGCAGCAGGGAGTAGGTTCTATTGTGTTTTGATATCAGGCGCAGCTCATGAGTCAAGCTTCTTCGTCTCCCCCAAATGTGACGGGATCCGAGGAATGCTCTATGTTCGCCTCGATTCTGCAACTGGTCAGCAGGAAGTGTGGCTCGTACGATGTTTCTTAACAGCTGCCTTCAATACCCCTTACTTGCAGTTTGACCGGCTCAGGAGATTCTTTCCGGTGCCTGACCTGGCTTTCGTTACAGGCCATGGTGGACATGCCTTTGTGGGAGGCTCAATCATTGATGGGGAGGTGGTGGTGAAGAGTATCAGCGACTGCTCTGTCCCGACTGTGAGTGCTCCTGACTACCCGGTACACCAATCGCTAAACCGAGGTGACATTCATTGCCTTCGACTGCCTTGCTTTTGACCGTAAAAACTGCGTTCGAAAGCCATTCCATTTCCGCCTTAAGGTGGGTCTGCTACTGAAGTCAATCATGCGTATTGATCTTGGCAGAGTCTCAGCCGGTTGATATCTTTTCGCCAAGAAAAGAAGAGGCAAGGCTCCCTTCGCAGTGTTGATTTCCGGTAAAGAAGCGGTTCTTCCGACGTCGACAGCAGCTGAAGATCAGGATCGAAATCAAGGATTATAAGCTTGCTCACCAAGTTGAGAGCATCTTCAAGGATCAAGAATCGTTGGGAGGATATCCATGCGATGGTCTGATATTCACATGCGATCAAGCAGCATATCGACCAGGACGTTGTCAGACTGTGTGATTCAGGATCTTACCGTTCACGCCGTTGAGCTGAGTCCAGTCTGAAATGGAAAGCGCCTGGTGAAACCTCGGCGGACTTTCGCCTGACCCACGACTTCAAGCACAATTCTCTGAAAGGGGAGCTGAGCGAACAACGCTCACAGTTCTGCCTGCTCACATGGCTCGGCGGCGAAGAGTACGCGTACTACGCCGATCTGCAAGTTCAGGAGGACGAGAAGCAGAGGTGTGTTGTGTGCGATAATTCAGGTGTTCTGTTCATTGTCACATATCGCTGACACAGACAGTCTTGAGACAGCCGTTTCTGATATGCGAGACGTCATCGTTGAGGCCCGCTTCGACCAAGCTGACCAGGTCTGGCGGTTTGTCAGGCTGCGAACGGATAAACCGCGGCCCAATCATCTGGAGGTAGTACAGACGATCATGCAGAATATGTCGGAACCTATTAGTCTCAGCATGGTAGGCCTCTCGCGCAGACAGGCATATTTCTCGAACCAGCTGAAGCTCCAGTTGCTCGAGGCAAGCGTTACCTGGAAAAGAGCATGGCATTCACGGCGGACGAGCGGATTTCCCGATCCATTTATTTTCAACGGGCGCTTATGACACGGAGAGTCGCGAAGGATGGTGCAGGGGTCTTCCAGCGAGATCGATGTACAACCCAAACCCCCATTGGCTGGGATCAATGAATTGTTCTGAACAACCTTCCATAAAGAGCAGCCTGTTTCATGATGGTTGACGTGGATCTGCTCCGAAACCGCAGATCTCTATCGGCGTTGCCTAATCTCGAGAAAACGGGAGTACAGTTCAACCGTGAGGCGGCGTTTCTGGCCTTTCCGCATGCTCGTATGAAGACTACGAAGCTCAACACATCATGCGCTCCTGGCCATTTCTTGTGTGCGAGTTAGCATCGAAGTCCACTTCGGCGCAATATGGGGAAACGTATAGTTCGACGGGTTCTTGACGAACCGCCCTGCAGCCCTCGACTTGTGGACTGGTATAGTCATGACTTTACTCTGAATCAGTTGTAGATCGAGAGCTGGTGGCTTCTCAAATTCGCTAGCGTTCATACTAGTCCGCGCTAGACCCCTCGAACGTAGGCTCCTCACCCCTCGCTGAAAGTCAATGGCCACCATCCAACGGATTTCCGGTATCACAACCACGTTTGCTATAACCGCAACCAGCTTGTATACTAGAACGATGCGCTTGTGAAAAGATATCCTTACAGGTGCCTTTCGTAAACTTCGGGAGGTGCAGTGAGCCTCACTTGACGTAAGTTATACTCGGTGCAAGTCACACAAGCCGCGTCCGGCCGAGCCTGACCGAGAATCTCAGTCATGGACTGCGCCGCTCATCGCATTCAGAACGAAAGGATGGATCACTTCACCAGTCACATCGTACTTTAGACACAATGCATCACGGCCCTGACATGGAGCTGCCAAAGCTGATCAGATGGCAAACGTCAAAGCGTGACCTTCTTCCTATCCTTCTTCGCCCCATCGAATGTATGACTAGTGAAAATAACCGCTGGTCCAGCGCGGACCTGTGAATTCTTTGAAGATGCCGATGTAGCTTGTGTGAGGGCATCAACTGTGCTCTTCAACGCAGAACCGACGTCGCGCATCCTACGTTGCACTTCATCCGCTCGACACTCATACACACCGATGTGGTCGAAGCTCGATCGCAGCCAGATGCTGATTCGAAAACTGAAAGTCAGGCCAGCTGTCTCGGGTTCCCGTTCCAGGAAATGACCAATAACGGTGACGGCAGCCGCGTGCTCTACTCACAAGTCTGCGCGGACTGAAAGGGTAACACCGGTGAGAAGTTCAAGCTCTGTTCCCTCAGATTTAGCCGTGGCAGGCCGGTGATCGAAATCGCATCCTATAGCCTGCAGGAGCTGCTTTGATTAGCCCCAGACGATCAGTGTTGCTCACAATTTCGAGCCATAACATGTCAATGACGCATTCATAAGCCTTACGAGGCAGTTGCACGGCCCATGTGCCTCCCTGCAGGTTCGCCGCGTCCTCCCAGGCGGGTAGTATGCCTTCCTGCCAATGAGTCTGGAGCGCTTGACTGCACGAGTAGGGGAGCACGGGGGAGCACAGGCTTACCTTGAAGCAGTAATAGTTCGCCTTGGCCGGCAGCTTAGACGGGACGACTATGTTGTTGTAGAGACACCAGAAACCTTCTACGCTATCGAATCTCATGACTTTGCGGATGTCGACAATCCACCCCCCTATCGTCAGCTCGTACCAATCCGGCCGATGGCCAAACGCACTTGCTGCAGTTGTCAACTTTCCTAAGCAGATATCCTCCTTCCGGGGGAGCTGCTTTGAGAGGGGTGAGTCGTAGTACATGACCCATTCCGACGATAAGGGATGCTTTCTGCTCAGCAAGGTGCAAAAGTTAGAACTGCTCACCTTGACGGTGAATGATTGAGGATCGTCGAACACGGTGATAACCTCTTCCCGTCTATGCGAAGACCGAAAAGCATTTTCGCCGTCAGGCATGACTTGAGAGCTGT
>JAHXHD010000124.1:0-15413 GCA_019857685.1 Papiliotrema terrestris | reverse complement strand
GAGACAGGTTCAAGGTGTCTCGTCTTCAGCACAGTCGTTAGGTATGCATGTACAGGTCGTATACTGGAGACGATACATTATGCACAAACGCTCGTGCCCGAGCGGTTCAGAGAAGCAGCCATGCGAGTCCATAGTCCGTCGTGCCCCCTCCTTTAGATGATACCCTTCATCTCACCAGATCCCTTTTCTCTACCGGGATCCAGCTCGTGGCCTAGCGCCATGGTCCTCTGACCGACGTGTCTCCTGTGCCTACCGTCCCTGTCGAGCCTGAAGCTGGCAGACCTGACCTCAAGCTTGATATCGATGGTCGGCTCGCGAGCCCCGAGCCGAGCTTCGGCAAACTCGCCATGGACATAGACGCCCTCGGTCCAGCCACCGGGCCGGAAGTCGTCCCACCCAGTCTTGAAGGAGCGCCTAGACCGCCGGTACCCAGCGGGGTCGTGCCGCTGGTGTTGCCCGCCGTGGAGCTCGACAATGCAGTGATGGGCCCAGAGGTAGATACGGCCGGTACCGGTGGCGGCGGCATCGCTTGCAGCGGCGCCGGTAACAAGCTGATTCGCCTGCCGAAAGAGGACGAGCCCGCCATGGACATCGGGACCCGTTTTGCTCCTCCACCAAGCATCGTCGTGGACGTCATGCTCATGGAACGACTGCCGGCATCGCTCGACATGGGCAGGCCGTCTATGCCAAGAGTGCTCATCGACGCGTCGCTAGGCATCATACTTCCCCTCGAGCGTCGAACTTTGGTGGCGGACATGTACGGACCTGCTGTTGACGATCGCCTTGCCATGGACACAGAGGATTGCCGGCGCGAGGGCGGACCCATCCGAGACGTGACGGGGGCGACGCCCTCAGTCTTCAAAAGGGAAGATTTGGTCGGTTCAGCCAGGCGGGCGAATATCGAGTTTGCAGTTGTTGAGGAGACCGGTGCGGGCGCCGGGGCGTTATCCTGGCGATCCGATAGCGGTGTTCGAGACAGTCGAGAAGGTCCACCTAGTCCGCTTAGTCGGCTCAGCCTACTCGGTCCGCTATTGGGTGACGACGTCTTCTCCGGAGAGCTTTCCGCCTCTTCGCCCAATGGCGAAAGCCGCATCGATGACTTGCCCAGGAGCAACCGATTCTGTTTCCAGGCTGGCATAGCCGGCGCAGCAGCTGCAGCCGGCTCTCCAAATACGCTGGCATTGACGGTCGGCGCGGGAGGAGAGTTGGTCGCACGGGGAAGTTTGCTTTTTGGCAGAGCAATCGGCGCGATGACAGGCCGGGTCGTACCGCTATCCTCCTCCTCCCACTCGTCAGACCCATCGTCTCCGCCTCCATCTTTCGGTGTGCTTCCCTCCCGGTCGCTCGGACTGCTGAAAACCAAAGCGTCCAGCGCGATCGACCTGTCGTCCAATTTCCCCTTACCCGCTTCATCCTTCCACCTTGCAGACTTCTTCGGCGTACGGGCTTTTGCCAGACCGACTTTGTGCGGTCGACGAAGAGCGGACTTGAGGGGGGATGCATTGCGATTGTTCCTTCCCGGTGAATCGACGGGTTGGGCAGCGTTACGCACACGCTGCAATGCAGGATTGGGTGCGAAAGCGGTCGAGGGGCGGGCATGGCTGAAACGAGCGGCGGCAGGGGCGGGTCCCGGCAGGCTGCCCGGTCGAGCAGGGGAGAAGCGAGTCAAGTTCATTTCGCCCATAGGCACAGCCGGTGGTGGCGGCGGATCTCGTGGCGTGGCAACCGATGCCCGGCCGAAGATCGACGCCATCTCGGCCAAAGTCGCACGCCCTAGTCCTTGCAGTCGGTCGATCGAAGGTAACATGTCCTCCGAGCCCGATACCGTCTGCGCCACACCGCTCAGCATGTCCGTCTCGTCCTGCAGCGTAGACACAAAGCGGTGAAACACCGATGCGACCTGGGCGAACGCATCCGCCTGGTTCTGCGCCGACTCGCGGTATCCCCTCTCCCTTGCAATCGAGATCTGCTTGTCCAGCTCGGCACGCTGCGTACCGACCTTGATCTTGTACGCGGCGAGCTCCCGCTTGTCCAACACGCCGTCGTAAGTCCTCTCCTCGGTGCTCTTGAACACCTTGTGCAGAATCGTCGCCGCGGATGCTTCTCGCTGGACCGCGTCGGTGACGGCCGGGTTCGATGCGAAGGCGAGTTCTTGTTGTCGGATGATCAAGTTGATGAACTCCCGCTCTTTCTCCACCTCGTCTGCCGATCTGCCGTGCTTCGTCCTCTCGATCTCCGACAGCGTCCGCTTCAGTGACTCGACTCGCATCTGCGACGTGTCCCACATGGCCCTCTGCTTCGCGCCCGCCTGGATGACCGGCAACGCATTGAGCAGATCCCGCTTCGCATTCTCCAGCCACTTCTCCGCTTCTTGCCGCGTCGCTTCCAACTTTGACCCGGCAAAGGTCGAGCTGCCGAGCTCTTTGACGCGCTGGGTCATCAGGTTGACCTGGTTTTCGAGCAGCTTGATCCGCTGCGCCTGCTGGTCGATCGTGATGAGGTACTGTCGGACCGAAACGGGCTGACCGGCGGTGTTCCTTGATGCCGACAGCTTGACGTTCTTCGCCCGGTCGGCCCACACGAGAGTGTTGTGTGTGTCCTCGATGTCGCGCGAGCTCGGTGACACGCAGACGATCATGACGGTCCGACAATTGCCGCCGAGCGAGAACTTGAGCATACGTGTGAGCTTACTGTCACGGTATGGCACGTGCGCTGCTTTCGCCCCCTTGGCCGCCGCTTGACAGAGTGCCGAGAAACAACTGCTGAGGGCTAATAAAGACTTGTTGATATTCGCCCCCTCTTTCATCCTCGCACCGAGATTCTTCGTCGCGGCAGCCCGCTCGCTTCCCGCCAAGTCGATGATCGACAGTGTCGCCGTCGATGCCCTTTGCTGCACCAACTCCTTGTCCAGGTCGACCTCGTGTGTTTTACTGCTTCGCGTCACCTGGATCTGCAGCACCGCGTGCGAACGCGATGACTCGGAGTTGCTGGCCGTGAACGAGGTGCTCCTACGCTGATTGCCGAGCAGCACGAGGTCCATTACTTCCTGCACCGACTGAGGCCGCTTGCGCGTGACGTTGGCGAGAGTGACCCGGTTCTTCTCGTTCTCGAGTAGCTTTAGCCCACCTACCGGCATCTTGGGGTTCGGGAATACGTCGTCGAGCAGGTCACGGATGAGCTCGTTGTAGATCTCCACCATCGTAACGTCGATATGAGTCTCGTATTCCTCCTTGGTCTCCTCGATCATCTCGAACAAGCGTTCCATGATGCGGACGGTAATACCTGGATCCTCTTGCGTTCCGCTGATGGTGTGCGTTTTGCCGCATCCGGTCGCCTGTATGTTAGGAGAGGAGCAGGTAGGCGAGAGACGACTCACGCCATACGCAAAGACGGTTGCATTGTAGCCGTCCAGTACTCCCTCCAGCAAGGGCAACGCCGTATCCCTGAACACCGCCTCTTGCGTTGCGTCCATGCCGAACACCCTATCGAAGACATATCTACGGTCAGCCATCCATCAGGTCCCAGCGCGGGTAGCTCACCGTTTGTCCTTGTACCGTTTCGCACCCGGCTGCCCTCTCCGTGTCTCTGCGCCTGGTTCGGGCTTGTCGAAGTCAAGCTGTCGGTGATCCATCAGTTCTGGGCATGAGTTCCGAGTCGCACATGGTAGCAGATGAGATCTCACCTATAACCTCCCGAACAGACCCTCCGGCAGGCTTCCTAGGCGAGTTGACGAATGCTCCCTCGCCCAGAAACAGCTGTTGCGGCTGAGCTGGTGCCGCCACATAAGGCAGCTCCTTCTCAGGATGCCAGGGCCGCACTCGGACTACATGTAAGCTGAGAGAGTAGTCGACTGGGACTGGCGACTGACCGCAGATGTTGATCGCATTGCGGTCCATGGCGGGCGGTCCAGTCCAGCTCGGGTTGGTTGATCTGCTTCAGAGCTAGACCGATGTCGTCCGAGCCGGTGCGCAAGTGCTGAGGCAGGGACCCCCGGTACACCAGATTTTCGGGGGGTCTGTCTGAAGTGTTGAAGCCGATCTGGGCCTATGGAGACAGTGCGATGCTCGCCCTACAATATGATGATGCTATGCTATGTGCTGGTCCAGCCCGCCTTTATGGATTGTTGTTGACTTCTGGTCATTCAACCCTCACACAGACGCGGAACCAATTCCGAAAGTCACTCGCGTCCCGGTATTTATTTCCCTGGCATTATTTTGAATTAATCCCTGATATTGTGACTAGCCTGTCTTTTGTGTAACAGTACGTTCATATCTCTTACAGGACTCATGAACAGCACGGAGTGACCAGAGGAATGGTGGGAGGCAGGTAAGGAGCGGGTGTGGGGCCAAGGTAGGCGTGGGAGATTAGTCTCTTACGGTTTAGAGCAACACAGTGACGGCGGGACCAGCACCGCTCGGGAGGCTTCTAATGACCCCACGTGTGTCCGATATTTCGACGACACAGCCCTGCACAACATGCATGGCCGTTCTCACTTCGAGCTCGGCATAGTCAGGCGGAGTCCAAAGGGAGCAACGTACATGGAGTTCTGACGCCCCGCCCATGGGCCTCCGCCACGAAGCGGCGCCTGAATTGGTTCGGCAAGCGCGCGTAAATGGAACCCCAATTCTACCGGCCATCGGCCCCTCTATTTGCCGAAGCCACGACGGCTCGTCGCTCATATCCGGTGACCACTTGCCCCGCTCGCAGGACCACCTGGACCCCCGTCCATCCTCGGATCCTGGTCGCTCTCTTTCCATCAGTGCATAGGCCCTCATCCCCTCTTGCCATCCTAACCGTGACACAGACAGCCGCAAGTCATACATCTACCTCACGTTTATAGCATCCATTGCCATCCCCTTTCCATCGCCCATCGCAACCCCATCTCGCCAGCATGCCCGGTCCAGCTTCTCGCGCGTCAGTCATGCGGCTGCTTAGCCTCACTCACCATCACGGGTGCAGAGGGGGCTGCGGGCACGCACACCATCACCCTGTCGCTCCTCGCCCCCCGGTCCTCTCGCCGCACTCGCATAGCTCGGGCTTGACTGGGCTGAGGAGTATGGCTACACCGGTCGATATCCCTTTTACCGGCCAACCGCCTCCAGGGAACGGCGATTTCGCCTTCGAGGTGGGTAGACCTTGACTGCTGTGTTACTGACGGTGCAGATGGCCTCGTCAACCCTTCGTTTCGGGCAAGGCGCAACAACCGAGGTCGGGATGGACTTCTCCAACATGATCGCCGAGCTCCCCGTGAGCGAGAGGGCGAACGCGAAGATCGCGATCTTTACGGACAAGACGGTCGCGAAGCTGCCAGTGATGCGCGTTGTGGAGGAGAGCTTGCTCAAGGAGGGACTGAACTGGGTGTTATGGGACAAGTGTGCCGTTGAGCCCACCGACGCCTCGTGGAAGGTGAGCAAACGCTCGTGAGCAGGGCATGGTTGACAAGTAGGAGGCGATCGATTGGACGCGGGCATCCCAGATCACGCACTTCCTTGCTGTCGGAGGTGGATCAGCGATGGACACTGCCAAAGCAGCCAACTTGTACAACACGTACAAGAACGCCGATCTGTTCGACTTCATCAACGCGCCGATAGGCAAAGGCCTGCCGATCACCAAGAAGCTGTCCCCCTTGATCGCCAGTGAGTCGGAGCGTGTCGCAAAGTGACCGCCTTGCGCGTACAAGTGCCAGACTGACCGCAGTCCCCACCACTGCTGGTACAGGATCCGAGACGACCGGTACCGCCGTACTGGACATCCCGTCCAAGATGTTCAAGACCGCAATCGCGCACCGATCCCTGAAACCCACGCTCGGCATCGTGGACATCAACAACACCCGCACTTGTCCGAAGCACGTTGCCATCTCTGCTGGGCTGGATGTGCTGTTCCACGCTCTCGAGAGTGAGTCGGACGCGTGCGACAGTAAGCACTGACCCCAGGCTGGACCGCCATCCCGTACACTGAGCGATCGCCGCGTCCGCAGAACCCGCTGTACCGACGTGAGCTGTACGATCCGACGGTGACCATGACACAAGCTCACGAGCAGCCGCGTACCAGGGTAGCAATCCGCTGTCTGACATCTTCGCCAAGTGGGCGTTGGAGCAAACGATCCACTGGCTACCTCTGATCGCTCGAGAGCCGGACAATC
This sequence comes from Papiliotrema terrestris, assembly GCA_019857685.1. NCBI lineage: Eukaryota > Fungi > Basidiomycota > Tremellomycetes > Tremellales > Rhynchogastremaceae > Papiliotrema > Papiliotrema terrestris. Next base: position 9,271 of record JAHXHD010000124.1, on the reverse strand, counting down.
ACGACCACAAGGGGCAGATGCTGTGAGCTGCGACCTGAGTCCGTGCAGAACCAACACTGATGGCCAGCATGGCCGCCTCGATAGCCGGCATGGGCTTTGGTAACGCCGGAGTGCACATGTGTGTACGTGACACTACTGCTGCGAAGAGATACAGGATGTATGCTCACGGCAGCACGGATTCTCGTACCCCATCTCCTCACTCAACAAAATGCGGGAGAAGTCGAAGCAATATGTCCACCCATCGTACGACCCGACCACGCCGCTCGTCCCGCACGGTCTCGCCGTCTCGCTCACCGCCCCCGCCGTCTTCAACTTTACCGCGCCGTCCTCGCCCGACCGTCATCGGGAAGCCGCGGCCCTCTTCTTGGGAAAGGACCGCGTCCACGAGCTTGACTCGGTGAGCGACGCGGATATCGGGCCCAAGCTCCGCGAGGAGATCTGGAGGTTCCTGGAGAGTGTCGAGGTGCCGCGAGGGCTCAAGGCGATCGGGTACGGGTCGGAGGACATTGAGAATGTGAGTGCAAAGAGTGAGGAAAGCGGGTACACGCTCATGGTAGCTTGTAGCCGGAGCACTGCCGCAGCGACGGGTTTTGAACCTCGCGCCAGGGCTGGTGAAGGATAATGTCACCGAAGAGAGGGATCAGTTGACGAGCATCATCGAAGACAGTATGAGCTGGTAGAGGCTTTAGTAGGTGAAGAAGGGGTCCAGGTCGGTCATGCATTCGTCGTGTTTCTCTGCAATGCGTGCGATCTTGTCATATTGTACCCTTAAGACGGCTAGATGGGGGGTTTGAGCCCCTGCCCTCCTTCGATACCTGCCCCGAAAGCCGGTGACCCGGGTGTGGACAAGGACAAGGAAGGCTCAGTGACCGCCGCACACCGCGTCGGCCCGAGATTAAAGTGGCACCCTTTCCGCCACCACAACAGCTCGCGCCCTTTGTTGGAGCATCACCCGTTCCACGGACGGCTTGGACCCCAACACCGCAGGCAAGTCAGTCCGATCCTCCCTCACGTATTGGGACGACTGGGAAGGGCCTCGAGCCTGGAACATAGCTGACATTGGCGACCCTTTTCGATCGCGAGGTACCGGAAATCGCCTGGTGGCAAAACTGTTTCGGAGATCTCCGAAGAGCCGCAGATCATCCATCAAACCGACGAAAACGAGTACACCACGGCTCCGTCTGACCTCTGTAAAGCTCGGGAACATCGATCCTACCCCTCCAGCATGCATATCGACCCCCAAAAAGCAAAAAGATTCTCCTGCCGGGAATCGAACCCGGGTCGACCGCGCACGAAATTGCTTACGTAATGAAAAGCGGTTATACTAACCTCTGTACTACAGAAGATTAACGTCAGTGGATCTAATGTGCCTTATATTGTTTCCTCAGATTTTTAGTCCTCATTGTAGTTCTCACCCACTTCCTTACCTCCATATACGTCGCTCGGCCCAGACTTTGACAGGAACGTTTTTATGTCTCTCTTCTCGCGTACCATCTGGCTCAGAAGCTGTCGGGAAGGAATGTATCACTATGGACGAGGCCAGAGGTCGTGTCCGCTACTTTGGCTCGTTACCGATCCCGTTTGAAAGAACGGGGTACATCTGTGAGAGCCATGGAGCCTGAGACCTTTCAGCACTCCCAAAAACGTTGTGGATGTATCGAAACGCCCCTTCCGGTCAGAGAAGCTACGGCCAAGATGCTGTAGCAGCTGTTATTCTCACCGATGTAAATGTTTCTGCTCTCGCCACTTGATTTTCCAGATGCTTTCCGGCAATCACGCTTGCCGACCGGGTTCATGCGACGTCATGCCTGCTTGTGTGATCTTGCTGTTTCGCTGGTCGACTCGGCTGCATTCTCATACACAGGCATCTCTATCACTGAAGCATGGATCTGCGGCTGCCACCCCTACTGCAGGCTACTTCCGGAGCACTAGGGTCAGCTCATATTGCTGGTCACCCCGGACTCAGGCTAACGGACAGCTCCGTGGCTGGCAAAACAGTTGTATTCCCGCTCGATCTCGCCGTAACCAAAGTCCAGCATGCGCATCCGCGAGGACAAGCGTCAAAGCGTGGGTGATACGATGAGTTTAATCCCCCAGAGCTAAGCTATAGTCTCCATGCTTGCGACGCTCTATCGATTGACCCGTCGACGTGGCATTGACAAGCTGTACGCTGGTTTCAATGCGGACGCAATCTCCACGTTGCTCTCATCGTTCATCTACTTCTACCTGTACTCGGCTTTACACAAGTTGGCTTTGCGCCGGAATAGGCCAACAAAGATCCTCGCCTCTCCTGCAGGTATAGGCGGCATGACTGCTAGCGGTGGACATGTCGCCGCTCCTCACAACGCCATCGTCGGGAAGCTGGGGCCAGCCGAGGAACTGCTGATTGGGCTCGTAGCGGGGGTGGTATCGAAGAGCGCAGTCTTGCCCATCTCGGCGGTTTGCGTGCGACAGCAGTTGGCCTCCGACGACGGTGACATCAAAGGCAAAGACAGGGCACAGGCCGTGGATGCCGACACCTCTGTCCTAAGGACCCTGCGAAAGATCCGGAACGAAGAAGGGATTCTTGGCCTTTGGTCCGCGTTGCCACCTTCGATCCCGCTCGCCCTTCTTCCTTCCCTCACGCTATATGTCCATCAAGTTCTTCTTCGACTGCTGGTCCCTGCTCGACATCGAGCGCATCCGCCCGGCTATGTCACCTTTTTGATCGGTGCGATGTCGAACGCGCTCGCCACGATCCCGCTGTACCCGATGATCATCGTCAAGGTGCTCAGCCAGTCCGGAACGTATCGAGGTGGAAAGGTCGATACGTTGAAACGGATCATACATGATCGCGGGGTCGCGGGCCTGTACCAGGGCATCGAGGGCCAAATGGTCAAGGGATTTGTCCAGCAAGGCGTGATGATGCTGTTGAAGCAAAGGTGAACTGACATCCTCCCCCACCTCTTCGCCATGAGCCCTTCCAACAAGGCTCCCAATCCACTCTCCAGCTGACGGGCAGGGTCGAAGAAGGCATCGTTAGACTGTATCGGACAGTCGCATAGCAAAGGAGACGATTTATATGACGCGCATTTTCCTGCATATCCCATGCAACGAATCTACTGTATATGCCTATGATCATCCTAGAAGCCGACCTCGTCACTGCAATTAGCGAGAATTTCAGCACCGTTTGTTGGAGCGGCTTACCCGTATGGCAAGCTAGCGAGGTCACCGACGGCGACCACTGTTGGCTTGGCCTTGAAGAGCTCAGCGGCGGCCTGGAAGTGAGCTTCTTGTCAAACAGTAGAGAGCACTAGGGACCCACCTTGGAGACGGAAGAAGCGGAAACGTTGTCGAGGGCAGAGAAGGAAGAGTCGGCGGATGGGATTTCGCCCTTGAAGATCTGGACATCAGCGCAATTACATGTTGATAAACGTGGGCAACGCACAGATGGGGCAACGACCGAGAGGAGACCGGCAGAAGTGCCAAACTTGCTAGCCTCGGCGACCTTGGCCTGGGCAATAGCTTTCTTGACACCCTCGTCCTTGGCCTCTCCAAGCGACTTGACGTGTTGCGAGACCTCCTGAGCGAGCGTCTTCAGACCCTGGCTAGTCGGCGCGGTGATCGTGACGGTGAAAAGCGAGGCGTCCGAGTAGGGCAGCAAGTTGGTCTCAATCTTCGATCCAGGGATCTTCTCCGCGGCGAGCGACAATGGCGAAGTGCCAGCACACCACTTGACGGACGAAGCGCCGCTAAGGAGGTGCGGCAGGACCTTGAGGTCTGCGCTAGGGGCCGAGGCGGATCCGTAGGCGATGGTGAGGGTCGGCTGGTGAGTGTGCGAGTGGTGCGTGTCAATGGCAACCCGGGTCTCGCCTCCGTAGTACTGCGTAGTTCCAGCGTTCAAGGACGAAGCGCCTCCGGTGGATCCACCGAACGCCTTGGACACAGCGGCCGAGAGCGCCTCGGTGGAGATTCCGCCTCCGAAAACAGCAATGTTGGACTTGGCGAACGCCTGTTGCCCGAAGCTTCGGACGTCGTCGATCGACACGGGGGAGTGCTCCTGGGCAAAGAGCGAGTTTCCGAGGCCTCGTCGGAAGGCGAGCTGGTGAGCGAGGTCGAGGGAGAGCGTGCGGGGGTCCGATCGAGCGGTCACGGCCTCGGTCTGGACGTTGGGGAGTACAAGCTCGGCGTACTCGTGCGGGAGGTATTGGGTGGAGGAGAGGACAGAAGCGAGGAGAGAGAGGAAGTGTTGCCTGCGTGTTAATTGTACGTCGATGAACCCAGCATTTCGACTCACTCGTCACCACGCAGGAACTCGGCGGTAAGGAAGAGGTGTTCTCTTGAGAGAGCAGACGACAGGACACCACCGTACAGCTCCGTCTCTCGAGCGGTCTTCAAGGCGGATCCGTGGGACGAAGACTGGACATCAGAAACAGCTCCATCGATGATCCGCTACAGTCGTCCGCCTTCTCCACCCCAGTCCGCTGATTTGTTCTAACCTGACACCGCAGCGCGAACCCACCTTGAAGGCAAAGTTCTTCAGCACGTGCGCAACACCCGGCCTCGTCTCATATCGGCTTCCAGCCTTGACAACAACGGTCAGGTTGACGGTTCCGGCCGGAGCACCTCGCTCGTATCCCGCAACCTTGACGCCCGAAGCCTCCGAGACGGTCGTCGCGTACGTTCGGGCGAGCGATTTTGAGGCCGAGCCCCGTGCGAAGCGGGTGAAGAGGGACATGGCTAGGGAAGAGTGGTGTGTAAGGGAAGGATGTATCGAGGATAGGACGTTTCGAGATGGCTTCAGCGAATCAGCAAAGTCGGGATGGATTCGCCCATCCAGACACGCGGAACAAGCCGCAACACAGGGCCCATCGGACGGGATCAAAATCCCACCACCCGCAACGTCGACCCAGGGGTTGCCTTTACGGAGATTTCGGCAATGTGGCACCTCGTGCCTGTCGAGCGCCCGGTTGACGTGTGTGACGTACGGGAGGTAGAACATGAACTTGAATCCAACAATATACACCAACCCATCGCAATGTCATACACAAGATCCCGAGGGTCTACCTCATATACTAGCAGAGCAAAGACCGCTCAGCATGTCGAAACGGAGATGGAGGATGGGGTGCCGAAGTGCTCCGTACGTCAATGTCTGCGCCCGCCCGCTCGTTCGTCCTAAAGCGGCAGGGTCACAACCGACGGTGCAAGGATTTCGTCGCGGGGCCGAAGACCAAGAATCCAGGCAGGTCAGCTGCGCATCAAGCATCCGATGCCGGCTCAAGCTGAGCGACAGGAAGTTCTACGTATGCCCTCTGGGCAAAGACGACCCGGACAAGTGCAAGTTCTTCAAATGGGCAGACGAACTGCAATCACCCAACGACCAGACCGCTCGGGAAGGGTCAGGTGCAGCCAGCATAGTCAACGCCGCCCAAGACAGATACAACGCGGCGGCAAGTCGAGCCAGTCAAAGCTTCGGCGGAGCAGGACAGGCGCTCGGCGGAGGATCGCAACTGCTTGGTCAAAGTCCGCAGGCCCAGTACGGTCGGCCGACGGTCGCAACTACGCCTACAACAGCTCGAGTTGCGCCGATGACGCCGCAGACCGGCGCTAGGGTGGACAGGAGGCCATCCGATGAGGAGGACATTGATTGGGACAAGGTCGATACGGACGAGCTGGAACGGGCGGCCATTGCGAGTACGCCCGGATCGAGCCAAAGTCAAGGAAATAGAACGGACACGCTGCAGGACAGGCTGTCGGCAGTTTCGGGCAGCGAGAGCGTGGCAAAGCGGAAACGGGAGGAGGAGGATACCCCGAGAGCCGCCGATCGCACACCGAAAAGAGCGACGACTGGTGGTGTCGACGTGAGCTCCTCGATGGTCTAATTCTCGACCACGGGCTGATACTAGAATCCCTTCCTCTCCCCGGGACAGATAGTCTCCTCCCCACATCACGCCCTGTCTCCCTCTTTGTCCTCGTTCGAAGAGCTTTCAGCGCATCTCCATCGTCAAGACCGACTGATAGCTGCGGGCGAGAAGGCGAAGGAGGGGTTCAGGAAGACGATACAGAAGCAGAAGGAGCGGATAGAGCAACTCGAGGCGCGACTGAAGGAGCTGGAGGGGAAGTAAAAATAGCGTGCAGAGGCAAGCTGCACTTCCGTCTTGGCCGGGTTGAGATGAACCGCAGGACACTTGGACGCGATATCGATCACGGGGTCATTGTATGCAAGGGCGACGCGTGCTGGCCAGGAGGGCGGCGCGGCGAGCAGAGCGGAGATGGGCTCTGGCCAGAGGGCGGCCGATGACCGTGTGAGGACGGCGGTATGTCCCGGGTGGACGGCTGCGGGCAGAAGTGGAGGCGTATCCTCATTGCGACACACCGCTCTGAGGTGTTCATTCTGCCGTAACCGCTCATCTGCGCTGCTACGTGCCATAGTGAATACAACACTCGAATACCAGTTGTAATCCACGACGTCATGACATTTGTTGTTCAGTCTTCAGCATTGATCGCCATGATGGCTGAGCTCGCGGATTGAAGCGACAGCCGGTTGGACGTCGTGGGAGACGTCGCAAGCGAGAGGTGACCTGTGTGATGATCGTGAGATGAGTAATCGGGCTCCCTAGAGAGCCACGTCGCACAGCGAGACACATTAGGATTAATGGAAAAGCTGTGAAGTGAAGTAGCCAGAGGGGCAAATTCGCTGTTGAAAAGATGCAGTCACTCATCCGGGGTCAGCCGGACAGGGGTAAGCTGCGGGTGTTATCGAGAAAGCTGTGCGTGGTTCGTGCTGGAGGCGCAAGAGATCCCCAATGCTGCCTGCAGCGCATTCCATGTTGTGCCCAACAGTCGGCATGCGGCGAGGTGATGAGAGCGGGTTAAGGACAAATGAAACAGCTGGCAGCTGGTCTGATGGACCTGTTCGCCACTGCGCTCACCGCCCGCCACTCGCTTCAGGCCATCGTGTTATGGCAAGCTTCCCTCGCCGCGCATTTGCATAGAGCACGTTCGCCATCCATGCACCTATCATGGTGGCACCACTGCTGCCCACGCGTCCATCAGACGGTGGCACTGAGAGAGTCACATCCATGCAGGCCGACAAAAGGGGACGTCGAGAACGAAGTGCCGCCGCCACTCGTGTTCATCCGCTCCACCCCGTCCCTAGACCGCTGCCATACCACGAAGCAAAAGAAGATTCTAGATCGGGGAATCGAACCCCGCTCTACCGCGTTCAGATGCTAATAGCACTTGAGAGGCGGTTATACTAGCCGATATACTAATCCAGATATAGAGATGACAGCCGGTGTTCAATTGTGACTACTACCCGTATGTGTCAGCTGAACTCAGGCTAGCACCAACTCTCTTCCACGCACTTGACCGGACTAGCTGAAATTACGCATCGCGCGCCTCTCGATCGCTCATACGCCACGAAACCTCTAGCCGGCAACCAATCTGCCCGAAAGCAAAAGCAAAAGATAAATTCTGGATCGGGGAATCGAACCCCGCTCTACCGCGATCAATGATTGGAATCACTGAGAGGCGGTTATACTAGCCGATATACTAATCCAGATGATTAGACAAGCTAATTGATGTTTTCAACGTTTCTGCCTCGAATATATACCGTTCCTTCTGGAATTCTCGCGTCACCTGCCAACACTGCATTTTTGAACGGGACACATCATCAGTCGCATGCGCAGATCGATATTGGAAGCTATGCCGGTGTCTCAGGTCATCTCTGGGATGTAGAAGATTGAGAAATCAATGAGAGGCGCTGATGTCGAGCCATCACTAGTGACAACATGCTCGCACGCCCGGCGCGTCTAGCGCGTCGCCCCCCGGCTGGAATCGAGCCGGACATGTCATAATTATTAACGTTCAATCACACCCATTCATCCATCGCTGACGTCTGTGACACCATATCTTCCCACACTCGAGTTCGTTATTTCTGTATCACCCCGTGTCTGCGCTCGGATCATCATGCCACATTCTCCCCCGACCACAGAATTCGACGATCTGGTCAAGGTCTCACCCCCGCCGGCTCACATTCCAATCATGCCCGACATCAAAGTGAAAGTGGAGCAAATCGACCCGTCGTACTCCAGCCAGCCGCTCGACGCCAAAGACGAGAAACCCATGTCTCTTGGTGAGGCGGACGTGCAGAAAATGTTCGAAGATACAGTCAGGCGCGTCAGGGAGCAGTCTGATCGGTGCGCATGGTCCGGCTCAGGGTTGCAACGACATGACCTGGGCTTATGAGCAGAATTCAGACAGCTGCGAAGCCATACGCAGACAGGACCCGCTCTCTTGCTGAGACTCGGCCCGTCTTCTTTGTGAGATCGACCGTCGCCGATTGCGAGGGAGACCAAGCTTATCCCTAGACCTACCTGACCATCTTTGCGGTCCTCAGCTTCATCCCGGTCTGCTGCTTCATGTGAGCCTGCCCCTCAGCCCTTCGAGCACAGCTGACCAACAGCGGCTTCCTCGTCAGCTCGACTCTGTTCGTCGTTGGCGTCGCCGCAGTCGGCATCTGTCTCTCGGTCCTTTTCCTGATCCTCCTCGCCTGTAAGATCACGCTCTTGCAATGTCTTGTTAGCTGACGGCCAGCGATCATCCTCCTGCCCACGCTGTTCTTCACCTCCTTCATCGCGCTCACGATCCTCCTGTTCCTGCTGTCCCTCTTCCTCGCTCATCGACTCTACCTCCACATTTCCGCCTCGAGCACTACCCCACAGGGCACCCTGCAGCCGGACTATAACAACCTCTCGCGCGGCGTCAGGTCTTGGCTGGACGAGACGGCCAGCAGGATTCCAGAGTACAGCTTCGATCTCTCGTCCCTTCGCCTTGGCGGTGCTGGACAGGCCAAGGTCGCCAGCGGGTACGACACGCCCAGGCCGGGGGGCACGGGTGATGTGACTGAAGTGGAGGAGACTCCGCGACCCGGTGACGTGACGAGGCTGAGGAGGAATGTGAAGGCGAACGGTGACTTCTAGCTCCATGCACAACCGCGACAGCGCTATATGAGCCGGACAGATAGAATGTACGAGATATCCGTTGTAGCTACGACCTGAAGATCACAGCGGGATCAAGTCCCTTATGCAACCGTTCCGCGACATCCTGCTGCACGAGGCTTTTGGGCATGATCGTTGCATGATGTAGTTGGATACACGGGTTGATAATTGCACAAAATGTAGTTGGATACCGAATGATGCCGCTTTGCCCTGTTTTGCTCCCTGCCCTTCAACACCTGTGCTAACGCGTATACTCTCCCCCCGCCCAGCTCAGCCCCTAGCCTGGACCC